>JABUQX010051188.1:20000-47214 GCA_015478945.1 Trachelipus rathkii
CTCACTCTCCCCTCCTAACACTCTCACACACATTCTACTATTCCTATAAAAGGCCCTAATACCTTTACCTAATTTACCCCCCACTCCATTTTCCTCCAACACCCTCCCCAATTCACCCCTCTTCACTCTATCATATGCTTTCTCTAAATCTAAAAAAAAAACACCCATACACTTTCCCTTTCCTCTCTATACTTTTCTCCACAAACATCTTTAGTGTAAACACTTGGTCCACACACCCTCTTTCCTCCCTAAATCCTCCTTGTTCTTCCCCCATACTCCCCTCCGTAAAACCTCTCACTCTCTCAATCAGTATCCTCCCATACACTTCCCTACCAAACTTAAAAGACATATACCTCTAAATTCCCCCCATTCCATCCTACCCCTTTCCCTTAACGGGGAAACCAAACAACATCCTCCCATCCTGTGTACCTCACCACCCCTCCAACATATATTATATAACTATACTAGCCATTCCTCCACCCCGTATACCTCCCTGTCTGGCAACATTTCCATTCTCCACACCATCCAGACCTGACGGGGACTTCCTTTTTTCCTTATTCCAAGGCCCTAATAAATTCCCACATGTATTCATCCTCCCCCTCCCTCCCCACTTTACTCCCCATCCTCACCTCTTCCAAATCTTCCTCCCCCCCCCACCCACTTCATTCAAAAATTCCACTACAAATACTCCCCCACCTTCTTCCTCACCATCCTCTCCTTCCTAATCCACTCCCATTCTCCTCCCTTAACCTCTCCCCACCCCTCCTCTTACCTCCTCTATTAATAGGATGCATTAGTATTGACACCAACATTATTATATGTTTCACTAGACTTGTATCATTTACCATTCAGACAAACACATACCTGCGTAGGTGTGCGCCCCCGATATACATATACAGTAGGTATATCATTTATAATGAAACCTTCCCTACATCTTCTCGTCGATTTGTTTCCTTCCCGGGCCAATGGGGCTCATATACTCCACAGTCCTAGAATAACCCTCTTCAACATAGTAGGGGCATCATGAAGGATGTACAACACAGCTATATCCAACTCAGCATCATGTTTACGCTGCCATGGTGGTCAGCGCTCTGAAGCATAAAAAAACTATCATTCGGCGCTCGCGCAGGTTTACACCCACTTTCGGACCTCTCACGCTCATTATCAATAGCTTCATCCTTCCGCTCATCCGCATTGCAGTTATTGCATTACCCAGTCCCCTACAACCATAATACTCCTTGCAAAGAAGACTGTCTTATAATAAACTGAAAATAGGCAGGTCACTGCACTTAAAATATCCTCTCCTGAGAACAAAATATGTTTCAATAGATTATATCCTTCTGCTACCAATCGTAGCCCACTAGTCTGAAGGTCCCCGGTGGTTTTTCACTTCAACTATAGTTTCAACACATCTCTCTACACTTCTCGTACACCTAACATCAGAACAGATTTGATAGACTGTGTAAACCTTTTCTACTCGTATTTATATCATCTCCTCACAATTTAAATCCATACCTTCCGTATACCTACTCCTTTCCAAGCTGTTTATAGGTTCGCTCTACCTCGTCTGTATATAATTGTAGAGTTCTTATCAGGATGTTAAGTCCAAAGATGACGAAGATGGCAGCAGATAAATTAGAGTGATCTTACACTCATCCATGACCCTATACACATGGACAAATGATTAATCATTCTTCATGTATTCCACTTGCTTTTACTCTAAGTATTCAAGACCTCGGCTAGGCTATCCCCACAGCCATTTCACACAACACCTGTTTCAGTTCTACTCCGACCTTTTGCTACTCTAATTATTCTCTCCTTTACTTGCATATTATCGAATTACTATTAGGCATCTATATCGTTACTTTCTGTATTTCTCATGTTATAAAACTCAGTCTTTATCTTTCACCATCTCAAATCTTCCAGGTAACTATCTTATCAGTTACTCACTCCCCGTCAGATGGTTATGTTGCGCTTAGGTATATTACTGACTTTAAAAAACTTCTCGTTAGAATGGGTCAACATATGATCCCTCTATCTAATACGTTTTATCTATTCTAGATACTCTTTGCCTCTACTTACAATAATCAATTCACATTTTATGGCTCTGATGTATCTTTAATTCTTCGTCCCTCTCATGCTCTGTCGTACTCACTAGTTCAAACACTCAAAACCTCTTTTAACGGAGTGCTCTATAGTTCTAATTGGAGTACCATCTCGTGGTATAAGAATTAAGACTCACATCCTCTTCAGCTTATACATCCAATAGGTATCTTAAACATACATTCACATTTTAGCTAACAATACTTATTGCATACGTTCTTTTGACCGTTGCGCTAGAAAACTCTTTCACATCTATAGTCTTGCTTCTCATTTTAATGAGCTATTGAATATTGATTCACATTCAAGAATCATTCCTTTGATTAATTCTTGAAACTCGTGACCTAGGAATTCTCCTCCCCTTATCTGACCTCATAACACTTCTATGGCAACTACATATCACCTCTTGATATTTTACGCTACTGCATGCTGTCACATTTGATACGCTGATATTTTTTCTTTTAATGTTTTAACAATACCTAATGTAAGAATTCGAGAAGAGTCAATATTTCGGTCATCCATTATCGCTAAAAAAGTTATTCGCTACTTGCTATCCTTCCATGTATAAGCAAACTTATATTTAATATATTTCAGACTAAATCTTTTATTCTTGCCAGTCCAACAATCCTCGAGACTATGGGGCTATCAGGATTATTCCGCGTAAGAATTATTTTCTTACAGGGCTATGAAGGTAACTGCCATCTTCACCTCAACCATAATTTCTTTAGGCTCTTTTTATTTCACATGAGGAAAATTGTGAAAACAACTTGTGCAAGCACCATGCAGGCAAACTATTTGGACCTCTCGGCTTGAGGGGCAAGTACCATTATTCTATAATATATCAACCGGTCCCCTATTTCCTCCATGTTGTATACTGACATACGCTAGTAAGTTTTATATATTTATTAACATAATATCTAATATAATATATATATATGTAATATACTTGCCTTTCATATATAGATATTCCTCCTTTTAGCTCCATCACTTTAATTATTACTATATAACATGATATACTTTATATATATACCACTAAACTGTGATAATAAAGTCAAAATCTTACTCTTTAAAATAGCATATTTTATTTATACAGAGAGTCTTATTACAAAACCGCTAAACAGCGTCACTAACCCCTACGGTTATATTATTCATCTCATACTCTATTACTACTATGTTATAATATTTATATATATATATATATATATAATTATAATATTTACACCTATGACCTCAGGTACTATTATCTGCTCACCTAACTATATATATTCAGTATAAACTATTATCTAGTTCACTATCAATCACAATATTAATTAAACTCGCAAACTTAAACTTAGAATACTGTCAACAGGTCCTAATATAACAGGTGTTTTTCCTATTCTTCACTAGTAACAACGTTTAAAAATTTTATTTGAAGCTTAAAGAAGTACCTGAGGACTTGAATCAGGTCCTTAGCGACGTCTTTGGCATATCTATCCTCCTGCCTGAGACGCTCTCGCTTAGATATTAAGATCAAAGCTTTGGAAAATATAATATGCTTCGATGCTTCCTCTCTCCTCTGATCTCGTCTCCAACCCATTTCTACAGGACCCTCCTCTGTGCGCACTACACGTTCGAGAGATACAGCTATCAAATCCAACATCATACTGATCTTAATAAAACTATGTAATCATCAATGAAATAGATCTGCTCCCTAATTCATTTTCACAGATAATTGATCTTATACAACCCGGAATTATATTAAAGACTACTTTCCGAATTTACGCACTCTAATCACGGCAAGCTATCTCCTCTAAGGCTATTTTATATAATCATTTCTTCATTATTTACTTCAAGTTTATACTCATTATAGGCTATATTGATCCTCCAGACTCTCCAGGAATTTACTTGATAAATGCATGTATATGCTAAGTCCTTAAGATCTATCTTAATTTTGTATGGAATCTTCGGTACTAATGACACGTTTCTCATGCGGATTTCAACGTCTGAATTCACTCATCCTATTCCACTCTCCACATAATCTCGGTTATCCTAATCAATCTTGCGATTCACTACGTAAGACTAGTGATGGTAGCAGGCTGCCCGAAGATTGATAGTGATCGTCCACCAATATTAGGATTCTGTTTGGTGAAAACTTGTGTGTGATGCGAGACAAAAAGATGATTTGTAATGTCGATGCTTGGTGTGTAATAGCTGGACCATTATTGAGTTGTGAATGGTGAAGCTGGGATAGTGGATTTTGACATGATGTATTATAAACCCATATACTTCATTTATTCCATACTTCATTATTACTGGCGGACATTACCAGCAACCTCTCTTCATCATTGGATACTCCACTTAGTTATCAGCTGAGAGGTAATATAACGGAGAAGAGTAGTGGAAGGAATACTCCTACTTTCTGCAGTAACTTCTTTTACTTTTCAGATAATTCTTTATGTTAAGGGAGAGTTTTTCTTAATGCATGTTCTATGACGGACGTAGCTCTTAATCCTTCTGAGGGCCTGTAAAAAGGAATATTTCACTTTATAAGATTAAGCAGACTTCGCATACACATTGGAGAATTTCTCATCCTCCTTGATCAGTTTACGTTTTCAGCTGGGTTACTATATTTTAATTTTTTTTATAAGACTGTAAATACTTTGCCAACTAGAGTACCTCATATTCAGGACAATGTATGCCCAGGTTTCTATACTCATGGGCAGAATTATGGTTTTTGGTAAGGAGAAATCACTCCCTGTACTTGTGCTTTTAGGTGAAGTTCACACATCAAATAACCGTCGGGATCGATGTAGCCTCTTTATATACTTTTAAGAACTCTCTTCTTTGCATAGGAAATATCTGAGTAGCTAACACATTGATTTGACTTACATCTCTTCTCTGTCCCAAAACAACCAGATAACATATGGGTTGTTTAAAGAAAACTCTGTGCGTCATATGTTTGCTTTGATGAAAACATATTCTGAGTTATGACAAAATACAGAGCAATATTTAGATTAGGTCGGGAATAACAACGGTGAAGCGCTTTGCTAATATTCCATATTTCAATTGCTGCATTAAATCAATGTAATATTAATATACTTACCAGGCTGTTCATTGAGTCCAGTGATTTAATTTATCATATATTTTTTAAACGAAACTGAATAACATCTTTATACTAATTAAATTTTTCCTGATAAACATTCATATCAACACCATATTATTTTTTATTCCTTCATATTTTACTAATTTTTACCACCAATTCCCCGTTACACCCATACAACTAATCATACCCTAGAAATTCAATTCTCCTATTGTTAATGTTTCAAAGTTCCTCTTAACTTTTTCTCTCTTCTCTCTTATCCCTTCAACGTTTTTTTTTTTTAGTTTTCTGTAAAAACCCATAGCACATCTCACCTATATGCCCAAATATTTTTATTATTTTCTTTCTCCATCCTACACTTCCATGGCGTACTGCTTCAAAAATCCATCTCTTCATGTTTTAACCCTCTATCTTAAACATTATTGTTATTATACTAGGAAACGGTTTTCAATCGCATCACTATCTGGGCGCAACGTGTTACTAAAGCGACCCATAGTCAGCCAGGATAACTATTCTGAGGACCAAATGGTGCTACATTCTCTATCCATACTCCCATACCTCCTTCCAATCGTAAAATGATTTCTCCTTGTAATTTTCTAAATAGTCAAATCTAGTCCGACGCCATAGCATCAGATGATATGATCTATCAACGCTTGATGAGACTTTCACCCTACACCTACGTGTGAGCATACTTATATGTATACCCTAAATCAACCTAATTTTAAGTACCACCATCCACCGCTTCAATTCAAAACTCACACAACATAACTACATAAATATACATACAAATACAATTATTAATTATATATAAAATGTAATTATATAATAATAATAAAAATATATATAAAAAAGTATAAAACTACTAGTATCACTTACTATTATTTTCAAATTTATAATATTAGTATAGTATAGTCCGTAATCATAACTATTACTATTACTCATTACATGTATAATATAATTTATTATACACAGCATAAATAACTTATATATATTATCCTAATTTATATTAAATCATATTTATATTTTAATATATATTGTTATTATAAATATTATATATATATCATTTCCTTATTTTCTATATTATTTTATTTTACATTTATTTAATCAAAATTATAATATCATTTTCAGTTTTTAAATATATATATTTTCTTATTTTATATAATATATTTATCAGACTTTAATTAAATTTTCAACCAGTGATATCAGGAGATATTACTAAATAAGAGAGGTACTTGATAACTTTAATAAAATATATTGCGAGGGCTAAGATATATATATAGTAAATAATGACTTCACATCAAGTCAATGGTGCCTCGACCAATGAGAATTAAGCACGTATTCGGACATATATTATATAATTCTGGATTGTTTTTCCGCCTAAATAATAATTGTATTTTATATCTTAAACAATATATTATGAAAATATTTGATCATATGAAGTTTCTTTTGTGTTCTGAAAACTGTCATTAAATTTCTATACTGCAACATTTCCAAAAAGTTTTTTGAAATTAAATGTTTGAATTAATTAACTTGTGTATTCTTCGGAGATATTTAATCCTTATGTCAAAATATAGACGTATAAAGCAGTTAAAAATATAATAATGATATATAAAGCATATATAAGTAAAATGATCGGTATAAAAGGACAATTTTAAATAATGACTTATATATATAAACTAGCTAATTCTTCATTGGGAGAGTAAGTTGTAATAGGTTTTAGACCTTGCTTTATACTAACTATAAATTACTTTGACAAGAAATTAAAGCTACTATTATTTTAAGGGTCATTGACTATATATAATTATAGTATAATATATATATTAATATATAGGATATATTTAATATATTTATTAATATATATATATAATAAAATATATTATAAGTATTATAGATAATCTACTGTGAGTTATAAAGACTAATTAAAATATTCTAATAAAATAAATAAAAATTTAATTAATAAAAAATAAAAAGAGAATAAAAATAAATATATAATAATAATAAATATATTTAAAATAAATAATAGTATTTTATATTATATAATAAATTAATAAATAAATAAAAAATAAATAATAAATAATAATTAATAATAATAATAATAATAATAATTTATAATTATAATAATATAATAGATTTAAAAATAATAATAATTGATAATAATATAATAAATAATAATTAATAAACCATTACATTTAAATAAAAAAATTATTATATAAAATAAATAATAATAATTTATAAAATAAATTAAACATATAGAATTATAAACTTAAATAAAATATATAATTAAAATATATAATACATGTCATATTTGTGAACTTACATAATGATAATAATATATATAATAATAATAATAAGGTATAATAAGTAATAAAACAGATAATTTTTAAAGTATAATTATATGTAACAATGAGAGAAATTACTATATTACAATTTGGGATGTCATGTACACTTTATATTAATAACAACTAACGTACTTATCTTACTTTACTAACCTACATTACTACTTACTACTACTTGAAGCTTACTACACTACTATATACCCAAATCTAATATCATTTTGATAAAACATAATTAACTTTACGAGCTTGTAAAAATATATGCATCCTGACAAGGTAATAATCTTACAAATGCAGCTAATGACAATAGATGTTAGTATTATAAATTCTGATACAGGTGAGATAATAATAATAATGACATACTCGGTACTTATTAGAAGGAAGGTATTAACTGACCTTCCAGTAATGGCACTTTAAAAAGAAAAAAAAAAAAGTTTGATTGAGAAAGTGGTCAATACATTCAAAAAATAATTAGCTAAATTTGTCTCGGCAATTATATAAAATGGCAGCGGTAAGGTAAGAAACACCATTCCATTGCCCGTGTATTGAGTTACTACTCAAGGAAAATTCATCGTGGTAATACGCGCTTTTATAAGTCAATTTAAACTTATATCGATGTAATATCTGATTATGGTGGGTGGATTGGAAATATTTAACCTTTTACTTATATATATATATATATAATATATAATATATAATTATATATAATATATATATATATAACTATATATTATATATTATATAATAAATATATATTATAAAATATATATATAATCATAGTATATATTGACCAATCGCCAATGTTAAGAGAACCTTTAATATATATAATGGAGTGATTATATTAATATCCTTAATATATCCTCTTCTCGTAATCTATCATCAAAGGATATAAGAGGTTTACCGTCACCAGTAATCTTTATTATCATCTTTTTTGTTGAAGGTATAATATATAGAGTATATATATAATTGTTATAGAATATATATCAAATTAATGATATATAATATATATAGATATATATAATGATAATATATATATAAATCACCCCTCTACTTTGGGAATCTTTTCCTATAATACTCATATTATTAGGGCTACTATTCTGAATTTTCCTACAATAACAATTCTATCCACAATTTAGAGAAAACATAAAGTATAGTAGACACTACCTCATTTTGGTACCAATATATATGTTAGGACCAGTAATCTAATATTTGAGCTCATACATACTATTACAAGCTCCGGCTACCAGATTATGTATAATATATATACGCCAGTTATTTTAACATCACCATTCTATTTCTTTCATTCTCTTCTATATGTACACTAAATTTCCGCTTTCTAAGTCCATTTTAAGGTTTTGGGGGCGGGGAACCCCATCCACCTTGGACGTAGCGGCTTGAAACATTGGTTACATCGATGTTGACCCATAGAAAGAAGACATGCCAAGTTTGAAGAGGATATGATGTCTCTAACACCTCCTTTGCTAAGTTATAATATTTGGGGTCAATCGAGGTCAAAATGAAAACATATAAATATATACACGTTTTCTCGTCATCTTCTTTCCCTACTACTGACGCTTTTCCTTTTCCTCCGGAGGAAGAAAGCTTTGAAGCTGTAGAACCATCACCAAATAGAGCAATCAAGTTTATAAGTGCAGTCAAATCGAAGTTTATAGCAAGTGTCGATCAATAGTAATTAGTTTAAGTCTAATGAAATGTTAAACTGCCATTACAAATTTTGAAATAGGTATATTAAGTTCATAAATACAACAAAATGATAATTAAGTAAAGTTATAAAGATGGTGCGAAATCTCACGCGACAAGTTTCGATAGACTGCGACAACTTCTTTTATATCTTTAGTGGTGCACGTGTACGTTAATACCGATATCAAACAGAATCCCGCATGAGTCGATAACATCGTGAGAGATCATAACATCGTAATAATGAATTATCCTAATTTACTATGTTCGACGGCTTTTAGTAAAATACTTAAGCTCACCTCCGCCATCAGCAAGCTCTGAACGTTTATTTAATGCATCAGGGCAAATCAAAACAGAATATAGAATATCAGAGACGTTGACAAAAATAATAATGCAGAATAAAGAGTAATATATGTTCTTAATGATCAAAATCCATTAAATTATCATAGATACAAGGCCAGCCAATAGTATTGTACTTTTTTTTTAGGTATACTTTATGTTGAGTATATATATATTTTAATATATTAATATATATATATATATTTATATTAATATATATTTAATATATAATATATATATATATAATATATAGTATATAATATAATATTATATATTTAATATATATATAATATTATATATATATAGAATATATATATTATATATATATATATTAAATATAATATATAATATATGTATATTATATATATATATATATATATAATTATATATATATATATATATAATTATAATATATATATATATATAATAATATTAATATTATATATATATATATTATATTATTATATAATTATATATTATATAATATATTAAATATATATATATATATATATATAATATATATATATATATATATATATTTCTAATATATATAACATATATATATATATATATAAATATATTATATATTATATATTAGGATATAATTAATATATAATATAAATAGTATATATTAATATTTATATATATAATATATATATAATATATATATATAATTATATATAAATATATAAATATATTTATATATATATTATATATATTTATATATAGTATATATATATATATTTATTATTAATATATATTTATACTATTATATATATTTATTATATATATTATATATATATATATAATATAATAATATATATTATATTATATATATATTACTATCTATATATCATTATATATATAAATATTTGTAAATAAAGATATAAATAGGTAGTTATATATATATATATATATATATAATTTATATATATATATATTATTAATATATATATATATATTAGATTTATATATATTATATATATATATATATTATATATGTTATTAATTATATATATATAATTATATATATTATTATATATATATATATATATTATTTAATAAATAAAATCATGTATATAATCTAAATTTTAAAGTCTTCACTACTTCCTACTATACTATAATCTTGATGAGAATATATTAATATATATATAAATATATTTATATATAATATTAAATATTATATATATATAATAAATTATATATATATTATATTATATAGTATATACTTTATTATATATATAATTTATATATATATAAATTATAAATAATATATATACAAATTAAATAATTTACGAGTAGTTAAATAAAAAAGAATAATTTAATATCAGTTAAATGCAAATAAAAAATATAATAATAATTAAAAAATATATGTATAATATTAACAATATATTAATAATAATATATAAATTTAAAATAATATAAATAATTAAGATAATAATAATAATAAATAATATATATATAATAATATTACAAATAACATAATGATACAATTAATAAAAGTGGTACTTATAGCCTATATACTTATTATTTATATATTATTTATTAATTATTAAATAACTTCCTGGTATTAGTATTATAATATTTTAATATCTCTTAAAGATATAGCATTAAAATTTATTTATTATTATTATCATTTAATATTAATTATATATTATTTATATATGATTATTACATTATTTATTATATAATTATTAATATATGATATTATTATATTTTATAATTATTTGATTATTAATATTATTATTATTTAATTATATATATTATAATTATATATTATCTATTATAATTAATTTAATTTAATTAATTATATTTATAAATACCACATGAATAAAAATATATCTTAAAATCATGAGTAATATCTTATTAATAAAGATTCAGTGCTACAATCGCGAGAATAAACCTCTATATATACTATGATCACGCGTACGAGCATGTACAGATAATCTATCACCACCTTCCAAAGACGGTGTGATGAAAATATATTTTATAGTAAATTGAATTATATAAAAAATTATATATAATTTGCTTTATAATAAATAAATTAATTCATTAAAATAATCTAGTGTAATAAGTATACTTATTTCCTTGGCGTGGGGGAGGGGAGGGTGTTGATCTATGTGGTTCTGTAAAAAAACAACCTCAATATTCATGATGTTTTATTTCAGATGATCGTTATTTTAACACAAATAAATTAGTTTGTGATTTTCACATTCTACTGCTTTCTGAAGATAAGTGTTATCTGAATATAACGATATATAATATAAGTAATAATTAAATATATATATATATATATATATATTAATATATATATATATATATATATATATATTAATTAATATATATATATATATTAATATATAATATATATATTATATAATTATATATTAATATTAAAATGAATATAATATAATATATTTTATTATAGTAATTAATATATTAAATATATATATTAATATATTACCATACATATATATATATATATATTAATATATATTATAATATATAATAAATATCATATTTATATATATTAATATATTATATTACATATATATATATACTAATATATATAAGTATATTAATATACTTAGATATTAATAAATAAATAATATATATATTATTAATTAATATATATTAATATAATATATATATATATATATTAATTATATTATATTAATTAATATATATTATATAATATAATATAATATTATAATATTATTAATAATTAAATATATAAAATATTATATATATATATATTATATATATATATATTAATAATATTATATATATATATATTATATATTATATAATATATATAATATTATAATATATATATAATATATATATATAAATATACTTACTTACTTTCTCAAGCCCTGTACCATCCCTGTCTTCAAAGAGCTTAACCACTATCTGATTCCAGATATGCCGCAATTGACCTTCATTTTGAGAGAACTGCACTGAGTGATGTTTGAGATGTTCAAGATTTTCTGGGTTAGAGAGTAAAGTGTAATAGGTAGAGAAAAATGAGATGAATAGATTCCGGGACCAAGTTACAAGTTTGAGGCAGATATTTGTAGTTGGATTTGATTGTACTATTGAATGTGTTTTTAATTTTGTGAGTTTGTGTGGGGCACTAATACTAATATTATATTTAGCGCCAAAGGTTATGAACTGAATAGTTCTTAGAAAAGAGTATGAATTCAGGTGACTATTTATCTGAGTGGATGCTCGTTTTGAATACTGTTTGGTGCGCGTTCTGAGTTTTTATATATAGAGTTTCCAGTCATAGAGTGGAATTTGCTTAGTTGAGATGTGATTGTTTTGTCGGTGATAGGATGTTGTTCAGAATTTGTTTGATAAAGCTAGATGCAGGTGAATGAATGAGTGTTGATTTAAGTTATGGTTGGAATAGGACTGGAGAGAGCTATAGAATTGTACATGGATGCGTTGTGTGTTTGAGAGCATTTTATGAGGCGAAGAATTGTGTGACCTAATCATCTAGGTGTATGTCTATGGGTAGTATTTTAGTCGAAATGAAAAGCCACAGACAAACCACTTTACAAAGGCAGCACCAACTCCACCAGTAACTTCCTTAAACTCTCAAGTAATGATGGGGATTACTGGATGGTTGGCCATTTTTTGTCCGTTTCCTCTTGAGGGCAAATATTCGTGTCTGGTTCAAATATCTGAAGCACGTACTAACTCCTTTAGTATATTACATGTATTAATTCGGGCATTTCATCGTCAAAAGCTTCTCTAGCTCGAACCCGTTTCAGGTCTAAAGCTATTCTCACCCATAAAATTTCTTTTACATTTATTGTGCATTATTATAATATATAATATATAAAAATAAAAGTAATATTCAAAATATTATTGTTGGCCAATGCATCGAAGGGGTACGATCCGTGGTGTTATCGTTTTTGTGCAGTGCCTTGCGGTATACAGTTTGTGTCCCGGTGTTGTGCGGAAAATTGCAGGTACTAGGCCCAACCCAATATATAAATATAGTATATATATATAATATTATAATATAATGTTTAATTATATGTTAATAATACATATTTTATTGGTCTATAAAATAAACACTTCTAATATATTTAACATATATAAACATATTATATTATATATAAATAATTATTATATAAATATTAATTATTATATATATATATATATAATATAATTATGTCTATTAAAATATTAGTTTGATTATTAACTTCTTTTAATATTTAAAATTATTAAAAATTATTAATATATTATTATTAATTAGTAATATTTTTTTATTTTGAATTCTAGAGAGTTCTTCGATGGGAGAGCTTACTTATACTATATTTTTATACTATACTTATATTATTATACTTATACTGTTCTTATTATAATTTACATTGCTCTATGTTATTGTAAACTATAGTGTCATATTTCACAAACTCCGTAAAAGGAGAAGTAAAATAAAATATGTTATTTATAAACTTAAAGGAAATACCATAAGGGTAAACGCAAAAATAGATGGCAGAGGAGTGATCGGGGAGTCTCTAGCCTCCCGGTGTGACGACGGGGTGTATCATTCGTCGCCCCTTTTGTCTCCCGTACTAGCTATCGAGCCCCTAAATGGGAAATAATTTTTTTAAATAAGTTTCTAACTGAATCAAAAAAAATATAAAAATTAATAGATTAAAAAATTAAATATCTATATATATAAATAATTAATAATAATATATATATTAGATTTTGTCAATATAATCTATAAATATATATATTAATAAATGAATTTTATATATTAAAAATATATAATATATACTATAATAATATATAATTTAAATTGAGTAATTATAATATAAGTTAAATATATAATATTATAATTTAAATAATATTATAATAGAGGTAATTAGATTAACTAATATATATTAAATATAATTAAATATTATATGTATATATATTAAATTATAATATATAATATATAATAAATATTAATTATATCATATATAATATAAATATTAGTATAATTAATATGATATATATACCTTATAGATAATATTGTATGCTTCCGCGTCGCCGGCACGAACGATCATCAACCCTTTTTATCTACTGAATATTTAAGGATGAAAAAGACATATAACTTGTAATTAGGCACAAGAGTGAACAAAAAACCCCGAGAAGAAATGAACCTGAAAAAAGTTATTCGGTCCCCAAATTTTATATTTATTACCCTATTTGATACTAATAACAGAAAAAACTATTACCACTTTTCACGAGTGTTTTAATTCTTTTTATTATTTATATTTCAATAGTCTACGTTACAGCAGAAGGTAGCTGTTGAGACGAATAGTGGAGCGATAAGCATTGTTCGTGTGTACAGTCATAAGCCCCTTATGTAGCCTAATGTACGTGTAGCCATGTGACATTTTAGTCCATAATTGTGCCTATCGTAACCTTTGTGATCCAGACTTTATACTTCTTCGTTTTATTTTAATTTATTTTAATACTTATTTAATCATACCTATTCCAGATCATAGTTTAAGTATTTACCTTGTAAGTTTCATGAATAATTAGATGGTCCCGCCCATAATAAAAATGCGTACAAATTAATAGGTATATAATATATATTATATTAAAGATAAATTATAAATATTAATTAAATTATATATAAATATATAATAATAAATAAATAAATAATATATAAATATTATAAAATAATATATAATAATAATATTATATATATATTATTATAATAAATATATATTATAATATATATATAATGTAAATGTGTTTTAGACTTGAATATTATTTATATATATATGCTATATTATGTATAATAATAATAAAAACTATTAATTATTATTTGATTCTCAAAATAGTTTCCCAGAGATTTTAACTATTTAATTACATAAATGAGATATATATGTGAGAGATAGTTGTGTTGTTAGTGAGAGTCCTGGGATTGGGCCTTCGGCCCGCCCCCCTTCTTGTGAGTGATGCGATCCTCATCGTGCGCCCGCTAAGTATGGGAGTGTGGTTTTTAGCACACACAATACTCCCAAAAATTATCCAGAATCAATATATAATCTCTAATATAATAGTAAAACTTGAGAATTAACGAGTTAAAAACTAAAAAGTAACTGATGAAAAAATCAAATAATAATATATTCAAATATTAAAGTTAAATAATAATAAATTAGATTAAAAAATAATAAATAATAAATAAAATAATTAAATAATAAATAATAATAAAGAATTAAAAATAATTATAACAATAATAATAAAAAAATGTATAAATAATAATTAATAAGAATATAATGGACTATATATTATATAAACTAAATATAATAATAAATAATAAATTAAAATAATAAATAAGATTAAATAGATATAAATACCCAATAAAATATGAAATAATCAACTAATATCATAATAAAATAAAATAATATAAATAATAATAATAATAATAATATAATAATTATATAACATAAATAATACATATAATAAATAAATAAATAAATTAAATAAAATTCAATCAAAATAACATGAGCCATTACAATAATAAATTAAGAATTATTAATAATTATTATAAATACCAGAAATATAAATAATAATAATATACTAGATATTATTATATAATAAACATATACTAATTATAATTTAAATATAAAAATAAATTAAATTGTAAGTTAATAAAATAATAATAATAATTATATAAATCAGGATATAATCAAATAACCTTATAATACACTATACTATATATATAAAAAATATAAAATCTATATATCAAATATCTAGTATTTACGATAAATAGAAAATAAATAATTTGTTATTAATGAAAAATCAGTGTTTCTAGAAATAAATAATAATAAATGAAATAATAATAATTTTAGATATAAATTCATCTAATAAATAATAAATAAATAGAGATAAAAATAATATAAATATTAAAAATGGCGTATCTTAAGGAGAATATACTTATAATTACTACTATCCTACTCCATCTACTAATCTACTACTACTACTACTACACTACTACTAACTACTACTACAATAATAATAATAATCAGATAATGTGAAACTAAAATGAATAATAATAATAAATAATAATAAGATAGTATCAAATCCTGGTTCTCATGTTCGTATCAATGATCAGGAGGAATTCAGTCACCAAACCTTTTTATATAATCTTCGCTACCCCTCAGAACCAAAATAATTATAAGATTACACTATATGGACTAATAATAAAACTAAAATAAATATTAAACAATAATAACATAAAAATATAATTAAATAATAAAATAGTGCAAAAATAAATAAAAAAAAATATTAATATAATAAAATAATAAAATAAAATAAATATAAATTCAAAACAAAAACATAAAAAAACATAATAAAGTATTAAAAACCTTTATCAACATATGCACTAAAACATAACATAAACAATTAAACAATAACATAAATCAATATAAAACATAAACATAACATATACATAAACAAAAATCATAGCAATATTAACATAACCAAACTACTTATTCATACAATTCAGAAACTCGCTATTTATAAAACATAAAATAAACATAACATATAAACATTATATAATAACAAATAATCAATAAATAATATAAATAAAACAATAACAATTAATTATAATATAATATAATAACATATTTAATTTAATTATAAAAAAATATTGTTAATAAGTTCATTGAAAAATATATAATATAAGGTATACTAATGTATGAGATATAGACATTACATGTAAAGTAACATCCATTTTCTATAGGGTGTTCTTCATATGCCTAGTTCATACTCATTATAATAGAAGTGATGGAGATTAATATGTTATTAATACTATTGTGCTGTTCCTCCACTTATTCAAAGGATAGAAATAATAAAGACACAGCGAAACAATTGATGAAGAGACCATTCACGATTCACGTGATACTATCATACAATACTCATCGTGTGGTATCGTCATCCTGATGGATTGATATTTGCGTACTTAGACATAGTTGTTCTCTTGCAGCCCTCCTATATCAGATGCACCTGTAACATCATTGCGTACCTCCGCGTCCCCCCCCGTGGTTTGGGTACTGCTAATATCTACCCCGCTTTGGAGACCACTGATCTAAGCTACAAAGCACTACTATAAAAATGGAGGAAAGTTTCATATTAAATAAACAATTTGGGGGCTACCCAAATGGTCGACACGACATGAAAATAACATCCCAAAATAACTTCCACAAGATACAGCCCGCCGCAGGAGATAAAATATTATAGACTAGTTATATAGGTAGTATTATAGGTTATTATATAGTATAGTTTATAGGTTATATTAAAATAGGGATATAAGATATATGAATATACTTAAGTTAATATTTATAGGTAAAGTTATGAGATGAATTAACAGCTAGAGAGTATAAAGAGTAAGATAGATAAGTTATTGGTTAGGTATAGAGTGAGTTTATATGAGTTATAGCGTATAGGAGTTATAGCTTAGTTAGGTTAGGTTAGGTAGGTTGTTATAAGTTAAAGTTATAAGAAGTTTATAGTGAAGTTAAGTTAAGTTAGGTAGGTTAGGATAGGTTAGGTTAGGTTAGGTTGTTAAGTTAAGTTAAGTTAAGTTAAGTTAGGTTAAGATAGGTTAGGTTAGGTTACATTAAGTTAGGTTAAGTTAGGTTAAGTTAGGTTGTTAGGTTATGTTATGTTATGTTATGTTAGGTTAAGTTAGGTTAAGTTAGGTTAAGTTTTTCTGGGTTCGTAAGAGAAACTTTAAATAAAGATGATTTATTTCTTGCAAATGTCAACCATTTGACGTGTCGATCATTTTTCCTTGTCGACCATTTGGCAATAGCTTCAACAATTTATAATCGCAGTATAAAATTCCTGCACTTTAATATCAACAAAAGCATTTAAACCATAATTCTAATCCAATCCAACACTATACTAAATTTACATTACAAAATATATACAGTACAGTACAGTACAGTACAGTACAGTACAGTACAGTACAGTACAGCACAGCACAGCACAGTACAGTACAGTACAGTGCAGTGCAGTGCAGTGCAGTACAGTACAGTACAGTACAGTACAGTGCAGTACAGTACAGTACAGTACAGTACAGTACAGTACAGTACAGTACAGTACAGCACAGCACAGCACAGTACAGTACAGTGCAGTACAGTACAGTACAGTACAGTACAGTACAGTACAGTACAGTACAGTACAGTACATTAACAGTGGCTTCGGCATTCTGTGAGAAGGTACTCTTAAACTCTGCGTGGAAAGTAATGTTAACCAACCGGTCCCTCCTGGAATCTTCTCGTCAGGTGAAATTCACAGTCAGTAATCTCCGAAATAATAACAATCTTCCACCCGAACGTTTCGATTCCAACACGATGACATCCTCTCGACATTCACTCTGGATCTTTCTCCATCGGATCATCCATTATGAGGAAACCTGGCCAGGACGCCAACTTCACGCCGATCAATTCAATACGGTTGATTGTAGTTCCACACAGATGTTCGATCTACTCTTGATACCTGAGGTGAAACTTACCTTCGTGCTTACAATCGTCTCCCCACTGGTACCTATAGAGTTAATTACAATACAATAATAAGTAACCAGCATTTTCAATATCAATAACAATGACAATAAACACGATCATTCACAATAGCAACATTAATCATGATGATAATATTTCTTATATCAACACTCACTGCCCAACAGTTATTCACATATTCATACTCACAATAATGACAATAACCAAACTATTCATATAATAAATAAATTCAAGCTTCGGGTCATGTCTTTTATCTGTGTCTATATCCACATCGCTATCGATTGCATGAATCCGAACACATTTGTCAAAAATCAAAATAAAACTGTATTGAGTCAAAATAAAACTGCATTGTAATAAAAGAGCTACACACCTTTAAAAATATTAATAAAAAAAGTTTAAATCTATGCTACCTAACGTAACTTAAAATAACCTTACTTAACATAACATAACCTAATTCAACCTAACCAAACTTACATTATTATATAATTTATTTCACTTTCCATCGTTTCAATAAACAACAAAACAACAAGTTATATAAATATATAGGAAAAAATTCAGCAGTACTTGTCACTATGCACGCCGTTCTACATTTTATTCGATAACGTAACTATGGAAAAAAAATTGACTTCACCATCATGGAACACAGAGAATGAATATGAGCCCAAACCTCTGACCATTTACGTACCAATTCTTTCAACAATAATTTTTTAACATTAAACTTAACCTTCTTTTGTTGTACTTTAGTTATTCATTTTTCTATCACTCACGGTTGGGGGGTGGGTGGGCACGGTATACAAATGCATTGATCTAGCAATAAAAACATGAAACTTTTATATAACGAACTAATTGCATCACTAAAAAATAAAAACCCCTTAAAAATAAATGCTAATACATAATTTTCTCTTGGTTATAATACAACCCGTGTTCTTTAGCGGTTTTAAAAGCTTCATACAAATGCTAATCTATCACATGATCGTAATGTTCGCCTATTAGCAAAAATAAAAAATGGGGGGAGGACCATACCAAAATTATTAAAAGAAGTAAAAAGATTTTTTTAATTATCCGCCGCATTTTGAGAAAAAAGGAGAATGGGTGTAAGAGATGGTCATTCCCTGAACGAAACCGAAAAAGAGTTCAGCGAATCAGAACATACATTGCAGACGATTGGGTGCTGCACCACGATAACGCGTCGTCTCCCATTGCGATCTCAATTATAGAATTTCTGGCGAAGAAAAACATCAAGCACTTCCACATCCTCCATACAGCCCAGATGCTAGCTCCGGTGCGGAATTTCTACTCTTCCTAAGTTGAAAATAAAATTGAAGGGTCATCATATTTTGGTACGATGGAAAACAAAAAACTACGATGTAACATTTGAACCTAAACAACAACTTCAGCCGAAATGACTTCCGGTACTGCAGAATGAACAGCTGAAGAAACGTTTGGAAACGCGCTGCTGAACACCTCCCGAGAGGTACTACTTCGAAGGAAAAACTTGTAAGTTTCAAGTCCAATACATAAGCTTAAAAATTAGTACAATTAACTTTAGCAGATTAATATTATACTATATATTAATAATACTATAACGTCCCTATACTATACTATTATATATTATACTATCTTATATATATAAAACATCCTATATTATTACTATAATATTCAGTTATATATATATATATACCTACTATATAAGATTTTGATGTGACAATATACTATATAACGTATATAATATATATCGTACTATGCTATATGTATATATCATGTATATGATTATATGCATATGTAGTATGTATATGTATGTATGAATGTATTATATGTTTGATATGCATGTATATGTATGTATGCATGCATATATGTATGTATATTATGTATGTATATGATATCGTATGTTATGTATGTAGAATATATGCACACCACCCCCTCAACCCTGTCTAACTCTACATGACACCACTACCGACATGTCAATGACACACCACCCCACAACATCGATTCACCCACACATGCTTCCAAACTCACCCACAGCCTACCCACATATATGTATATATATATGTATATAAAAAAAATAAAAATGTTAATATATACTGATATATATATTGTATATTATATACCATGAACCACCCCCAACCCACCTAACCCAAACCCCACAAAACACTTATATACCAACAACCCTGATAACTAAAAAACAAAAACTATAACATGCACAGCCACCATACCCAACACCAAAAAACCCACCCCCACCCCCCCCCCACACAGCTCATATAAGCATGATACATGCCACGCCATATATGATCTACTATATATGTATATATATGGAGTACGTAAATTATTTTACATCATATTACTATATATATACTAAACAAAACATCACAAACCACCAACACAACACAACCACAACGAAACCCCCCAACCACAAACACCCCACAACACCCCCCAACAACCACTACAAACAACACGAGTCACCAAAAATAATATATAAAAAACAAAACGTAAAAAAACAAAAAACAAACCAACACAAAACCAACAACACAACAACACAATCCAGACACACACAAATAGCAAAAAATACACATAAATACAACACCAAAAATACTACTACACAATCCTCAGCAAAGAAACCCACAAGAACCCAAACCTCAACCGCAACCTAAAAACTAATACCACCAACTATACCCCCCACCACACCCCGCATAATAAAAACTACAACAAAAAATCCACACACAAAAACAAAACACCCACATAGATCTTTTCAAAAAACCACCCCAACCATAACAGCACTCACAACTCAAACATAAACCGAACAAAACAAGAAACACCCAAACAACAACCTACAAAATCAAAACCACAACACCCCACCTAGCAACATAAAACCCACTACTACACCCCCCCCCTAAACACCACTCACCAACTAGCATACACTAATTTTTAAAATTCACCTACACAACCACACCCACTCAGCCAACCTAAGCACATCGAAACTCCCGTAACTCACACCCCCACAGCCTACAACTCACAAATACCCCACTACAAACCCTGTACCCACCCAACAAAGTACAAACCACCCAGAAACAATAACACACCCCACGACAAATCTCACCCAACTCACAAAAAACACACAAACAACACACAAACACCCACAAAAACCAAAAAACTCACACACAAACTCCCACAAATCCCACACAACCAACAAACAACAAACAATAAACAAATAAAACCAGATATAAACACAACCCCACAACCAACCACCACACCACCACTGATAATCACAAAACCCACCACCCACCACAACCCAACACCCAACCAAAATCAACAACACCAATACTAACTACTCACCCACACACACACACCCAAGCTACACAACCAAAAACCAACACAGAAACCAACACCCAAATCAACATATCAAACAATATGTTTTTAAATCGAAACAACACCAACACCCCACCACAACACCAACCACAACGCCAACAAAACCCTACCAGCCAAAATCACCAATACAACCCCAAAAACCCACAACCCTTATCACCACGCATGTAATCCACCAACATATACCCACTACACCATCCAATACACCCCCACACACACTGCACCTCTAAAGCCCTACCCCCCCACCTACCAACTACAACTCTCGCCCACCCTCTGACCCCACCACCGATACCCCGCTCAAAAAATCAGCCCCCACCCCCTAACACCCCCCACTCAACCTCCCACCCACCCCCCCCCCCAACCCCCCCAGCCCCGGCCCGCGCCCCCCCCCCCCACCAACACCCCCCCCCACCCCCCTGTCACCCCCCCACTCACCCACCCACCACCCCACCACCCCCCCACCTCGACACGCCCCACCCACCTACACCCCCCCCCACCCCCACCACCCCCCCACCCCCCCGCACCCCCTAACCACCCCACTCACTACTACAACTAATCACCTACACCCCTCACCTACTATCATTATACCCTAATATACTATATACTAATATCTATATCTACCCCCCAGAACCACACCGCTCACTCACGCCACCCCACCTCTACAGCCCAACCCGCCCACCCACAACACGCCTACCCAATATAGATCACCCCCACTCAAATCCCCACTACAACACACTCATAACCACTACAAAACTACCAAAACGATGACTAATAACCATCAACCCATACCCCACATATATATAATATAATATATATGTATATATTTAGTCATATTATGTATATATCATATGATAATATATTACTAATAGATAATATTATATATGATGATTTTTTACTGTACACTAGTATATATATGTATAATTTTTTTTTATATATAATATAATAAATTATAAGGAACTGATTTGTGGGAATTTGGAAGAGAAGAAGAGAGAGAGAGAAGAGAGAGAAGAGAGAGAGAGAGAAGAGAGGACGAGAGAGAGGAGAGAGAGAACCAGAAAGAGAGAGAGAGAAGAGAGAGAGTGACGAGAGAAACTGTGATGAGAGGGGGAGAACCGATATAAGACAGTATGAAAAACGAAGGGATAGAAAAAAAGATTTAAAGAATTCATAGGTGCAAATTTGACAAATGCACAACATACTAGGGGCTGGGACAGGAGGGACGCACGAAATGCCCCAAGTATTTGGTTCTTGTCACTATGACATAATATAATTATAGTATATTATATATAATATAATATATAATATATATCTTTTAAGATTTAACTCACACTATATAATTTAAGAAACCTCCAACAATTAATACATACAATAAAAATAATTATCATAATACACATATATATTAAATCAATCAAGTAAAGTGTTCTACTACAAGTAATATATATATATTGTTATATATATTATAAATATATATTTATTATATATACTATAAACTCGTATATTCACTAATATACATATAATGATATACCCATATTATCATACCTATATTATCTACTTATATAGTAGAATATATATCTAATTAATTATAGTCTATATATTATATATATATATATATATTATATAGATAATATAATATATAGATATATAATATATATATAGTGAATATATATTATATATTATATTAATATATTATAATATTAATATAATATTATATATATTATATATATATATATATTATATATAATAATATATATAATATCCTTTTAAAATATTATAAACACATTAGACCATTAATTAATTATTTAGTTTATTCCAATCTTTTCAAGTCTTCCCTACAACATTTAATAAGTTAATTAAATTAAATAAATATAATTTAATAAAAATTAATTAAAAAAACAAATTCAATAATACTTTTCATGTAAGATTTTTTTTTTGTGAAGTCCGTTTTTATTGAGACAAATCTGTAAAAAATATATCCTTATTTTCAAATCGATTGGGCCTTAATATTAAATTGATGTAATTTTTAATAAGTTTTCTATTACAATTGTAGACATTATTTCTCAAAATATAACTACTTAAATCAGAGTAATTATATTATAATCAATAAAATAGGTTTAGTCTTCAAAATGAGGAAATTAAAAAAAAAACAAAAAAAACAATTACAATTCATTTTATTTAAACTTGTTTATAGGTTTATAGCCTATACACATTTGTTATTAAGAAACAAATATTCAGCAAGAGAAATTATACACTCTTTTACTTAGCACTAAACAAATTAGGATAGAAGTAAAATTATTGTTAGCACCATACAATATTGGTATATTTTACAATATTTTTCAGTTAATCTTATTAGAATATCTAGGATAGTAAATATTAGTATACTAATACAATAGGCAGAATGTCTCTTTGACGGATCATTAAGATTCCAATTGCTTTTGAGGTAATATTTGAAGTTCTATTGCGGTATTCTTTAATGATTTGGTATTTATTCGCAATAATTTTGACAAGAGAAAACCAAGTTAATCATGAATCATCAATATAGATAAAACTGATACAGAGTTTACAAAAATGCCTAAATATATATGAAATTGGTCATTTATGTATTAGAATAAAATATATTTATTTATTTATGAAGTATGAACTATGAGTTATGATCGATAATCATCTACTAATAAGAAGTATAGGTATAAAGTTCAAAACTAAGGAAACAACCTAATTGAAAATTTGTGGATAAGTATAAAGTTTTTTAATTTACAAGCAAAGTAAATCCATATACATTATTTCGAAATTTATTCGAATGACTTGACAAAATTGAACAGACAGTAATCAGTAAATCAGTAAAAAGAGTGAAATGATATTGAAATAAAGTACCTCTTCTGAATTCAAAGAATCCTATCGAGTAGCTTGTAATGTGTCAAAAAATAAATGTTTGATTTACAAAGTCTGATGTTCAACCTTAAAAAAAAAATTTTAACATTTATTATTGATATAATATTTAATTAATATTAATATTAATAATATATAATAATATATAAATATTAATAATTATTCTAAATGTAAGTTGAATGAACCAGATCATATGATTTACCCTATTATACATATTTTGCAGTTTACATAAATATTGTCATCTATCTAGATAATTAGTAGGAAAATTTTGAAATAAACTATCTGAAAGTAATTAAAATTTTATTAATTCTGATTTCTACTGAAATTGAATTATGGCATGAGCTCAGCATGCCAAGAAATTATGGGAGTGAAAAATGAAATTCGATTGAGCATAAACTTTTAAGATATTATGAAGCATTTTTGCAAAACGACTTAGTATGTTAATTGCTTTAAGTCATTTTTAAACATACATAATATACAGAATTTATCAAAATAATAACCAATAATAGGAAATATAAAATTTCTTACTTATTTTAAAAAAAAAAAAATTATTGAACAATGTAATAAATAAATTAATATATTAAGTTAATATATTTAATACCATAATTCACATAAATGAAAGTTTCGTAAATTTCGGACAGAATATAAATTAGATTTATATTCCAATAATCGAATGACTAGATAATAATAATATACTAATAATCTAATAATAGTCCCAATAATATTACATGAAATAATGAATGAATAATAATAATTAATAATTAAATAATAATAATAATAATAAAAAAAAAAAATAGAAATCAATAATTTTAAGTAGACTTTTTTGGGTAGGGTGAGTAGAAGTCCAGATTTATCCATCATGTACCACCGATATTACCACGATGCGATTCTATGAGCCCGGTAATGGTCATGTATTAGTAATTTCCTCAGTTAATAGCAAAAAGATAAATCATTAAAGCTACACTCTGTAATGCTGTGTTGTGACGTAATCATGGATATAAAGTTATATAATATATCGTACTCATATTTGGGCTAATCCTTAATGAGTTCATATTGGTAACACTTACCTTCTTTAGCAAGATAATAATTTTGACCACGGACATCAAGATCTTAAATACCATAGGATCTCCTACGGAAACCCTTTAAAGGGCACGAACGAAACATTATAAAATAACATTATCGATAATGATCAAACTTATCCTTAAATGATTATAGAGTGTGGTTATGAGTGTAATTATAAACTCTGATTGAGAAGCTCATAAAATAAGTACCTCTAGTATGTGACGCTAACTATGCAGATATAATATTTGATAGTATTTACAATGTTCTTGTAAGGTAGATAATTAATGAGTATGTAATTCAGTAAAGTGATAATGCTTATAGTATTTTAACAATGAGCTTGATAATACATGAATAATAATATATCTTAATGTATACTGGTAGAGTGTTGTAGTACTCACGGGCTGCAGTCGAGCTTCTGTAAACGCAGATTAGATTGCATTAACGACATAATCAAAAATCTGGACTCTTTACAAACATTTAATAAACTCATCATCACTACCCCTCTGACTCATAGTATTGATATTACACTTGCGTTAGTGTAAGTGAGTACTTACTCTGGTGAACACTGTATATAGCATATGGGCAGGGTATACTGCTCTACTGACTAGTAGTAATACCAAGTTGCAATAGTAAATCAACATAATCAACAAAGTTTGAAAAAACCAGACCCATTCCATTAAGTGGTCTATGTCTCAGTAGGTGATGGTGAATCTATGCTTGCCACAGTATCCATATGTATCTAATCATATTAAATTTCGTATATATACCTCGAATATTCGAGACTGAAAGTGAATATATATGTTGTGTACATGTACGAA
>JABUQX010051189.1:0-5000 GCA_015478945.1 Trachelipus rathkii
AGTTTTAGCACGAATTTCGGGCATAATCGACGGATTGTTTACAAAAATTTTGATCAGCTGTTCTTATGGAGCACGTAAGTATTGAATAACAAAAATAAATAAATAAAATGGTTTTTATAGCAAATAATTGATACTATTGTGAGGGTTTATCATTTGGAGAACTAGATTAAGCTAATTTTATTATGAAAATTCATTCAAATCAACGACTAGCTAAGCCCGCAATCTATTTGTTTACATTTTTTCGTTAGCATTTTCCCTAAAATCGGTAAGCAAGGGAAGGCACCTAATGAAGAATTTGGAAATTGACTAACGTTTCGTTAGCATTTTCAAAATTGTGCTAAAATTGACATAATGAACGATTTTTAGCATTTTCTAATTTCGTTAGCAAATAAAGTGCAAATCGAAAAGCCTTAATGTAAATCATATGTCTGGCAGCATTAACAGAAAGAGTTGTAAATATACTAGTTTGGGGCGATTAGCGTAATCGCTTGTAAAGTTGTCGTAACAGTTATTATTATTATTTTATTATTATTATTGATTATTTATTTTTTTTATTATATTATATTATATTATTATTATTATTATATTATTATTATTATTATTATTATTATTATTATTATTATTATTATTATTATTATATATATATATATTATATAATATATATTTATATATATATATATATATTATATAATATACTATATATATATAATATAATATATAATATATTATAATATATATATATATATAATATTATATATATATAATATATATATTTATATATTTATTATATTATATAGTTATAATATATATATATAATATATATATATATATATATTATATATATATATATATAATATTATATATATATATATATTATCTATATATATATATATTAATAATATTATCAGAAGTTGGAGATTTCGTTAGAATATGTTCATTCAAACTTTTTTCAAATCTCTAAGGGATGCTCTGTAATTTAGATAAATTTTGGGACCTGATTTCCAAACTGTTAAAACAAAGATGGAATTTTAAAATCCGAACTGTAAACATGGCTTTTGAACATAGAGAGCATTGTTAGAATGCTTTGAAAATATTCGAAATGAAAGCAAACAAAGAGGAACACAGAGATAAGAGGAGATTTCAAAGAAATATTGGCTGATCTACTTTGTATTTGGCTCACTCTTTTCGCATATAATGCACACGGTGATAGTTTCTTTAATATAAATTAATTAGAAATGCAGACAAATTCTTATGAAACAGCTGTGGAGTGAAATACAATTAGATTAGGAAAGATTAAAACGTAACTCATAATGAAAGTAATTGAAGGAACGTATGATGTTTTTGAGGTGAAGAGATCGTTAAATGCTTCAAATTCTACGAATTTAAAAAAGCTGCTGAGCATGATTGTGTGACAGAATATATTTGGTCTAAGGAGAGGTTTATGTGGTTTAGTGATCATCTGAGTATAGGTCCACTTTTGAGGCGGTGAAACTTTAAATTTATAGGAACGTCATTTCCCAAGTTGCATTAAAAGACGTACTGTTTATCCATTTTTTAACATCTTGAGACTCAAATTTGAACTTGAAGTTATATATTCTAGAGAAGATTTTTATTCTCGGAAAGGAGCTCTTGATTCTTACAACATACGCTATTTGGAGGTATTATACCTTAACTTCGGAAGCTTGTAACTCAAAAACTATAAGTGATACAAGAATTCTAAAATCATTTTCGAACTGCATGAAAATACGTATAGTTTCACCTAATTTATTTCAGTTACGAAAAATTTCCAAAATTTGTTGACCAGTGTAATGTACAAAATGTGTGTATGAAATTTTCCATTGACTCTGGGAGTCGGAGTCTGGAGTCGAGTTCAGTTTTAAAAAACGTACTCTTGGGTCGGGAGTCGGTTGTTTTTAGAATCCAACTCTGGGAGTCGGAGTCGGGAGTCGTTGTTTTTAAATCGACTTGGGAGGGAGTGGAGTCGGTTGTTTTTTATGAATCGATCTGGGAAGTCGGAGTTCGGGGCGATTTATTTTTTTTTCGACTCCCGTGCCTATATATATATATTATATATATATATATATATTATATCTATATATATATATATATTATATATATATATATATTATAATAAATAATATATATAATTATAATATATAATGATATATATATATATATTATATAATATTATATATTATATTATTATATATATAAGAGCCCTCTTAACCACTAGGCAAACTAAGCAATGCTAGTGGCGGCAGAATAGAGGGCGGCCGCTTAGGTGGCTAGAAGCGGCAGACACGACAGAGCAAAAAAAAAAAAAAAAATAAAAATAACTATATATAATATATTATATATATATATATATATTTATATAGTATCTATATATATATATATATATATATATATATATATAAATAATTTTAATATATACTATATATATATATACTGGGCGTCGCCAGCTTCCAACCTAGGGGGGGCAGCTTAAAAATTTTATAAAACTTATTAATATAATTATATAATATATATATATAATTATATACAAATTTATAAATAATTAAAAATATATTATATATATATAATTATATATTATATATTAACTATATAATATTATATTATATATAAATATATAAAGAAAACAAAAATAGAAACATTTGTATGGATAATTAAATAATTAAATATTTAAAAAAATTATTTATTAAAACAATATGAATATAAATACAATATCAATATGGAAAAATTCACAAATAGACGCAGTTGCAAAAATGATATTATTAAAAAGGGTAATTTTTTGGGTTCAACGAAATTTATCAACTACTGTTTGAATAAATAATTATATATTGGTAACACAAATTTCTGTGATACAGCTCATCATGGCAGTCCGGTTAAACTGTCATCTTCATAGTACTGTCGTAGCCAAGTCTTGATCCTTAGAGAGTCTGAAAGAGTGTTCTACTGTATGGTAGTGCATGGTTGGGCGAGTAGGTATCATCAAAGCTTTTTCGTCGACGGAAAGAAAGGTTCAATCTCCTTTAAGACTTGGGAGACAACAAGATTATTAGTTTTCACTACTACAGATTCTTGTCTTCAAATTTTGTACCAAAGTTTTAGTTCTTCTTCTATGCCTTCTAAGTGGTAAAAACTATAAAATGAAGCTGTCTTTTCCTTTAACTCATCGATTGTTACGAGTAGCATGTGGAAAGATGTAGATATGTCAATGCATAAGGAGGTGTATTTTCAGTAGAAACCGTAATTCCAAAGAAGAAGTTATAAAAAATCAGATACGGAGTTATTAAGATTTCTCCAGAAATCCGTGGGATTTGTTTGCTGGAATGGTGCTGCGGTGCTGCTGCTACCATAAAATCGTGGTATATAGATTTAGTCCCGTTGCTCAGCGTTTCCATAACTTTTTTACACTTCATTGATGATTTTTTCTCACCTTTCCGATGACTCCTAACCATTTCCACAATATGTTGAATGTGCTGCGAGGTTTTGACGATATCCAAGGTTTTAGATTGGAGAGCATTTACAACTGGCCTAAAAATCGCAGAAGTATTTCGCGATCAATATAATAGCCATATGGATGACGACTTACATGCCGCTGAATCAACTGAAAGGCTTTTTCTTGTGCGGTATTTTGCTTATTGGAAAGGAATTTCTATGCCTGCATCATTGTACAAAGGTGCTCCTTAAACACTGGATGCACTTGTGTTGTTTCAGACCATGCTAGTCTGGCATAGGCTTGGGATTTTTGGCAAATTAATTTTTTTCTCAAGACAGTCTCGCGAAAAAACGTAATAATGTCCTTTATAGTTCACAGTAGTGCGGATTTCTGGTATTGTGTCCAAATTTACTAAATTTTGTTTGTGTGAAGAGCAATGAAAGACAATGTTTTTTATACTTTTTCCTCATTATTGCTTGGAACACCTTCTTTGGCCAGACATCGTAGAACAGCCATCGAAACCCAAACCCCCACGCATTTCTCGGATCCAGTTCTTCGGTGTGACAAAATCGTCAAAGGCTTTCGCAATGGTTTTTGCGTCAAGCGCTTCAGTTCTACAAAGCATAAATTCCTCTTTGAATTCATCGGACTCTTTGTCGAAATAACGCACACTATGGACATTGTTCCTTTCATATATATCCCGGTTTCATCTGGTGTAAGCTAAACGTGCATGCTTTTTCTTATGAAGATGCTTTCCTTTTATAGTTTGTACCACATAGAGAAATGATTTTATTCCTGACTTGGAACTAATTGGTATGTGGCATTTTTCTTCCACTTTTCAAAATGGCTTTCATGACTGTCTCCGATCTATTCGTCCGTAAATTTTGCAACACTCCCCTCATCATGAGCTTACCTCGAGAGCGTAATCGCGCGTACAAGAAATGTCACACTGATTATTGAGGATAATATTTTTTTTTTCTTCTTGATTTTCTTTGAATGCTGTTAATTGGGTGTCTACCGGCACGTCCTGTAGTAATCTTGCAGCTTCAACAGCAGTTTTTTGCCACTCTGGTTTGTATGTCCCTTACAAACCGCATGCACATCTTTATATTTAGTGAAGGTTTATTGTTAAAAGAGCCTAGGACCCCCTCTGAACAAACTTTTATTTTGGTGGAAATAAAATACAAATTGCAAAATGCTCCTTTTAGGTGCCTGGAGTATTCAGTCAAGGTGAATATGTCTCCAACCAATTTCATAATTGAATTTCCTCTTTAGTGGAAAGCAATTCCAAAAAATTATAGGTTTAAGGGTGGGAATCCAACACTCTTTTCGGTAAACTGTTTCTTTTCTCAAGTCGAGATCATAGATGAATGTCCAATCTATCTACCAATGTCATTTTCGTGACTGTCATCTACTGAACGGCTGCTCCGAAATTGGACCCATATCTTGACTCGTCGAGGTGCTGGGCTGGGTGTGGGTTCTTCATCATGCAAAATATGCGAAGTAGGAGGGATTGCCTCTTGTGTTGTCTTAGTTGAATTATTGGTATGTTTTCGTT
>JABUQX010051189.1:7500-15000 GCA_015478945.1 Trachelipus rathkii
TAATTTGTAATTTTTTTGAGTTTGATTTGACAGTGTGAGGAACATGCGGGGGAAGGTAGTTTTTAATTTTGCCTTTAAGGAGTTGTTTGTTAAGTGGTGGTAAAGGGTGTGATTTCTGTCACTGAACTTGTGTTGGGTTGGGTTCGGAGGGTGTTTAGTTTCCGTTGGGTTGATAAGGTGATTTGGTCGATGTGGGGGAGAACGTCATTGTTGGTGTGTCCATGGTAGTCCTAATATTTTTGGGGTTTTGTTTATGGGGAGGGGATTGTTGTTTAAGAAAACTATGGGTGAATTGAGGATTGGGTGCGGTTGGTTAGTTAGGAGGGTATGGAGGATTTGAGGGGGGGCGGTCATTCTGTGGATGAGTAACATGGTTTCTAATTGCTTGTAAGTATTCTTGGCGTGTGCAGAGTGGTGTATTACGTTTGGATGTTGGGAATAGCTGATATGACTGCGCTATGTGATTAGTTTTGGATGGTGGGTAGGGGTGGGCAGGTCTGCTGTGAAAAGATTGAAGAGGAATGGGGAGAGAATGGCGCACTGTGGGACCCCGTTTTGTAATTTAATAGAGTGGGAGAGATTGTTTTTGTGGAGAACTTTGGCAAAACGGTTAGTGAGAAAATTAGAAAGACATTTTTTATCATTGTTTTCGAGGGGGAATTGCAGGATTTTTTGAATAAGAATGAATGTGGGGACAGTATCAAAGGCATTATTGATGTCGATTGCTGTGAGAATGGATCTATAGGATGGGGATTGGTTGAGCTGATGAAATGTGTTGGTAAGGAGGGTAAGGGGCTGTAGTTGGTGGTAGTGGTTGCTTTTTAAAGAAGCCGTGTTGGAAATTTTTGGGAGGGGGATGAATTGGGAAATTTTATTTAATATTAATTTCTCTAGCAATTTACTGATGGAGCAGAGGAGAGAAATTGGGCGATAGGAGGAGGGGGAATTGGGGTCTTTTTTTAGTTTGAGTTTAGGGATTATGTATGCTTGTTTTCAGATTGAGGGGTATATAACTTGAGTTGCCAGGGATTTGTTGAAGATTTCTGTGATACGGAGGAGTGCTTTTTCACCGAGTGTTTTAGATGTAAGTTGGAGATTGAGTCTGGTCCTGCTGGGGAATTTTTAAAGGTTTTGATAGTTTCTGATATCCTTTCGATTTGTAAAAGGGGGTGGGGGGGTTGTGGTCTGAGGGAAGTTTTCTGATTTGTTTTTTTAATTTTCCTGTTTATTGGGGTGGGTTTAGGTTGCGGAAGAAATTTGCATAAGTGTTTTGCTAGGGCGGTCTGATTGTTTGTTTAAGAGATGTGGAGGGAGTATGCAAGGTAAATTCGTGGGAGGGGGTTGTTTCGAGAATTATTTAGTTTTTTAATGACTTGCCAGGTTTTCTTGTTATCAATGCGTGAGATGTTGGATTGTAGGTATTCTGAAAACTTATTAGTGGTGTTGGTGGTTATGAGGTTGCTGATTTGGGTATTGAAGTTTGTTATTTGGTTAGAGATGAGTGGGGAATATGGTCCATGTTTTCGAAGGGAGTTTCTTTGTTTAATGAGTTGGCTGATTTCAAGGGAGAGTTTGGGGTTATAGGATTTTTCTGTGGCCTTTGGGTATGTATAAGTTAGCTGATTTAGTAATTAAGTTATTTAATTGGATTATGGAGGTGTGTAGGGATGTTGTGTCATGGATTGGTGTGGGATTAATATGTTTTTCGATATGGTCAGTGAATGCTGGCCAGTTAGCTTTTTTGTAGTTTGTGTATGTGGTAATCTTTTTTTTTTTGGGGGGGGGGTTGATGGGAGGGGGTTAGAGTTATAAGGATGGGGAGGTGGTCTGAGTGTAGTCGGTTAGTGGTGTCCAGTTTAGTCGGTGAGAGAGGAGAGGAGAAAGTGATGTCAGGAGATGTCTTGGTTTGGTTTGCTTGGGGAGGGATTTCGGGTGGGGAGGTTTTTTGGAATTGAGGATATATAGGAATTAGACTTCGTTAGGATATGGTTCCGGGGGTCGGAGCGGGTAGTCTTTTATACCAGACGGTGGTGGTGAGCGATGAAAGGGGCGGGAATGTGATTTTGGGTGTGTGGGATAAAATTGATGGGGGGGGTGTGAGGTTGTTGTGGGGGGGGGATTTGGGTCATAGGGTGACGATTAGGGTTGCAGAGATGGTTATAAGTAGTACTGTTCAGGAGGATGTAAAGGATTGGTATATTTAATATATATATATATATATATATATATACTATATATAATATATATATTATATAATTAATATATATATATATATATATATATATATATATATATTATCTATATATATATATATAATATATAATATAATATATATTATTTATATTATATATATATATATATATATATATATATGTATATTATATATATATATTATATATTATATATTATATATATATATATATATAATATATATAATATTTTATATATATATTTTATTATATATTATATATTAATATATATATACATCAGAGGTGGGCACCCGTAACTTTTTTGTTAGTCCGCAATTCCGCTAACTTTGTTGGACATATTCCGCAGTTAACAATCCCACAATTCTTTCTCTTCACCGGTCCGCTATCGCATTCCGAATTTCGCATTTTTCCGGCTCGCCAGTCCCGCTATCGAAAATTTCCGCATTCCGCCAACTTTAGCTGGCTTTTCCAGAAGCCGAGTGCCAGCCCGTGTGCAAAATCGACAAAGAAACGCTTTCCGAATTGAAAAAAAATTACATTCCAATCAGAGAACAGGAAATTTGAAAACCTGGGAAACGGACCGAGCGCGCCTCGGATAGCTGACAATTGTAAACATACCTTATACTTATATGTATCTATTTTTTGAAATGATACGATATATTTAGTATTCTTAATATAAAAGTTAACTAAAATATTAAAAAACTTTTGGCAAGCCATTTCCGACACATGTTTTGTAAAGAAATTTGTTTGTAAACAAAATATCCTTCCGCAGCCGCCCGTTTACTTAATTCTCGAACTCGGGATGTTAACAACGGGCCCTGAGTGAACGTTTTTACGTGCGTAGAAGTGTGCAACGGGCGCTGAAAACGATGCATTTGCGTGTGTGCCCCCGGGCTGCAGTCCAGGCTTCTGGAAAACGCAGCTAATTTATCGCTAAAAAAAAAATTCACTATGAAGTCGCAACGTCCCGTAACCCATATGGAGTTAAAAAATAATTTCCATAAAATTACCTTACAATTTAGTATTTATTTTAATTTGAATATTTTAATGCAACATTTATATAATAACAATTCAAGTTTTATAACAAGATTTTATATAGTTTGAAATCTATGAATTTGACTATGGAATTAAAAATATATACTATAATTATATTATTATATATAGTATACTATATATATTAATATACTATATATATAAGTGTATAGGCATATGAACGTGTAAATATATATATATATATATATATATATATTATATATATATATATATATATATTATATATATATATATATATATATATATATATATATTATATATAATAATATATTTAATATATATAAATTTATATATATATATATAAATAATATATATATATATATATATTATATATATATATATATAGGTATATATAAATATATATATACTATATATTATATTTATTAATATATATATTTATATATATATATTTATATTATATATATATTATATATATATATATATGGTGTGGTGTTAATATATATTATATATATATATATATATATATTATAATATTATATATTAGTATATATTATATATTATATATATAATATATATATATATATATTATATATATAATATATATATATATATATATAAATATATATATATATATATAATATATATATATATATATATATTTATATATATATATAATATATATTATATATATAATATATTATATATTATTATATATATTATATATATATATATATATTTAATATATAAAAACCTTTAAGTCGGCTTAAGCCGACTTAATCCTTTAAGCAGCTTAGCTAGCTTAAGTTGCCTTTTTTGACCATACTAATCCTACGGATTATTTTTAGGAATAAATTTTAATTAATTTTGGCTTTTTTAGCCCCTACTAATCCTTATGGATTTTTTAAATTAATCGAATATGGGACCTTAATTACAGTATGGAGCGAGCACATTGTGGCACTATGATACTTATAGACAATACTAGACACATACACACATAACCTAGACACATACACCCACCTATACACACATCCAAAAACACACATAAATATTTTAATTAATTTGCCTTTTTTAGCCACTACTAATCCCTAAGGATTATTTTAATTAACTCGGAAATGGGACATATATAAGATGGAGCTCGTAAACGGCAGCCTGCGTATTACGGCGACATGATGCACTATGATACTTTATACACCATATGAACAAGAAATACGAATAGAACATACCTCGACTCATACACTACACTATACACACATACAAACAAACACATAACACCACACCTCGACTATCACCCATCCTCTACCTGATATTATATATATTATATATATATATATATTTATTATATATATATATATATAATATATATTTAATATATATATATATAATTATATTATTTTATATATAATATATTATAATTATATATATATATATATATATATAATATCATCATGGTAACGATCAATTCCATGCCGACGTAAGAATGTCTTAGGAGTCGTCCTTATGAGATCACAGGAGTGTTTAGATGAGTGCCAGATAGTACCATATAGTGCCAAGTGAGTGTCAAGTGAGTGCCAACTGAGTGCCATGATAGTGCATTCTTTTTTGTCGAAATTTTATTAAAAACAATACTTTCCAGACCTTAACGCAGTAAAATAAATCAAAGCGAATTGCCATAGAACGAATGGATTGGTAGAGGCTTCGTTTTACTGATTGTAACTGGCTTTACTGCTTTACTGCTTTATGCTTTAATGGCTTTTACATCAAATTTTTAAATGTAATGAGACTAATTTGATTTTTAAAAAAAGAAACATTTTATTTTTTAATTAATCATTTACGTTTATATTATCACTCCACTGTTTTACTAAGAATTATTTGACAGTTTTTTTAAATATTCTGATTTGTTTTAATTATTATTTTATTATTATTATTATTATTATTATTATTATTATTATTATTATTTTATTAATTAATTATTATTATTATTATTATTATTATTATTATTATTTCTCATTCATCATACTTCATGACTATTATTATTTAACACACACACACGCACACACACACACACACACAACGCACACGTCGCTACGGCACAAACACACACAATAGGTCATTAAAACACTGTTACTAAAATTATTTGAAGTTTTTAATTAATTCGGATTTTTGTCTTTATTATTATTAATTATTATTAATTATTATTATTATTATTATTATTTTATTATTATTATTATTATTAATATGATTATTATTATTATTATTATTATTTTTTATATTTATTATATTATTATTATTATTATTAATATTATTAATTAAATTACATTTGTGTCTGTTAAATAAACATTTTATTTTACTAAATTGTACGAATTTTATTAAAACATATACTTTACAGACCTTAAAGAAGTAAAACAGTAAATCATTAGCGCAATTGCCTAGCAACAGGGATTAGTATGCTTTCGTTTTACTGCTTTACTCTTTTACTGATTTTACATATTAATTTTAATATATTGAGCCTATTATATTAAAACATTTTGTTTTTTTAATTAATCATTTACATTTATATTATTCACCCACTGTTATCTAAAATTATTTGAAAGTTTTTTAAAATAATTCGGTTATTATTATTATTATTATTATTATTATATATTATTATTATTATATTATTATTATTATTATTATTATTATTATTATTATTATTATTATTATTATTATTATTATTATTAATTATTATTATTATTATTATTATTATTTATATTATTATTATTATTTATTATATTATTATTATTATAATTATTATTATTATTATTATTATTCTTATTATTATTATTGATTATGATTATTATTATTATTATTATTATTATTATTATTATTATTGATTATTATTATTTATTATTAATTATTATTTTATTATATTTTATTATATTATTATATTATTATTATTATTATTATTATATTATTATATCATTATTATTATTCATGTCTATTATTTAACACACACACATACACACACCACACAACACCACACACACACACACAGACACACACACGCACACACACCAACCACCACACAACTCACACACACACACACCCCACATAGCACACACACCACACACACACACCACACACCACAACCTCATGGTCTTAAAATATATCTGGGTTTAACTACCAAATAAGTTCGTTGTGTAGAACACAAATAATTAATTTATTTAAAAAACTATTTTTGTTTTAATTTAACACGTTACATTTCTTTTTCATTTCATTAATAACTAAATTTTTCAAAAGTTTCTTAAATCTTCCTATAATAAAATCATTATCTTGACAAAGAATTTATTATTATTAATTAACCTGTTTTTACTTTTTGTTTTAAGCTTCCTAAGAAAGTAATTTTAAATTTGGTCTGATAAATTTATGTTACATTATAGTGATTACATATTTTTCGGACCCTAAAGCAATAAATTCAGTAAATAGTAACGCAAAGACCTAAACCCTCTACACACCAAGCTATACACGTTTTGGTTTCTATTGACTTCTGTTTACATCATTTTAGCATGTATAGTATACATAGAAAATAAGTTCTCTCTGTTAACATACATGTATTTTATTTCAATCCTTCTGGGTTTTTATTAAGATAATAAGTCTTTAACTTACATTATTTTCAATTTTATTCAATGTTAACTAAAATATTTCAAAGTTTTTAAAATAATTAGGATTTCTTTATTATTATTATTATTATTATTATTATTATTATTATTATTATTATTTTAATTATTTTATTATTATTATTATTATTATTATTATTATTATTATTATTATTATTATTATTATTATTATTTTATTAGTTTGTACATTGACATACAACACGAAAAACACACAAAAACGTACACTCCTTAAGATAGAGACCTGGTCTTTGTCTGTAAAATGTGTTGAAATAACTACTTTTGGCCTAAATTTAGGATACGCTTTTTTTGTACTCCGGGCTGTTTTAAGCCTAATACCAGGTCAAAAGGTTATTCCAGCATAGACAGAATCGAGAATCAATGTTATTATTATTTTTAATAAATATATTTAAACTGAAAACATACTGGAAAGGTAGATCTTTAAACAGGTTAAGAGAAATGATTTCCTTTCTTGGTGAGTGGACGGAGTAAACTTATCTCTTATATGACTGCGTATGTTGATTGGTCGAGATATTATTTTAATGCTTTTTGGCTTTAAGGTATGTACAACATGTTTCTTCATATCTGAGCCTTACCTGTGACTTGGAAGAAAATTAAACTGTAGT
>JABUQX010051189.1:22500-32500 GCA_015478945.1 Trachelipus rathkii
TTCATCTAACTTCACCCTGAAAGTTTCCGGGATCCCTCCTCCTACTGTTTCTCCTCTCAGGTGGTTTATGTCTCTATCAGTCATTACTCATGATCGAATGCATGAGATCCTGAGTTCTATGAATGAACGTCAGGAAAGCTAGTGGCGAGGTGGCATTCCTCCAAGTGTTTAAAAGGTGTTGCTTTTGAGCAGGCACCATTTTTTTCGTTCAAGTTCATCACATCAAATATTCCTTAAATACTAATACTTTTTCAGCAGTCTGGGCGCGCTTATGTTCGGGGATCCCCGAAAGGGTATCCTCCCTGATCCTTTCCACTGTCGTCCCTATTAGCTCTTCACTTGTATTCTGTCTAAAATTTAGACGCTCAAGATCAATTAGTGATATACTTTCCTATCTGACTGATCTATGGTCTTCTGCTCTTAGGATTATGGGGAGTCTTGTGTGGTAAGCCTTGAGGCATCGAAAGCTTTTGACTGGAATGGCAACGCGTTATTACTCTCTAAGCTCCATTCTTTTCTTTGACGTTTCCTCATATACTTTTACTTACTCATGTTCAATTTTCATTTCGATATAGTCATATTGGTCTTGTTGATGGATCTACCTCTTCTCATTTTTTGTTATTGTGGTGTTCTTCAAGAGTTCTGTTTATTTCCAACTTTATTTCTTGACTTTTCATCAACCAATTTTTCTAGCTGCGCTTCTAACTCTGGGCTCATCTAAGTGCAGATGACTCAATTCCCATTCTTCAGTCATTTCAAATCTTGCTCCCTCTGCTTGCATCTAGCGTTGCCTCTTATCTTTATCTCTCCGAATTTCAAGTGTCGATCTGGTTGGATTTCTCTTTCGGTAATCACTTGCAATGGTTGTGAAATTCAATCTTTAAAAACTCACTTCTTTACATCTCCCTCGCTCAAAAAACAACTCCCAACTTCCTATCTCCTTTTGATGGTTGTGAACAAATATACATTCTTGGGCAAACAATAAAAAAGAAATTTTCTTACCTCAATTACAAACGGTTGCTAAGGTGGCCTCGAGAACTGTGAAATTCAATGCTCATGTTGCCGATAAATTCTTTTCTTCAGCTGTTATTGCTATTACATAAGTGTCTTTCTCTGCCCTTAATGAGTGCTGTTCTCACATAAATGAGGGAAAAGGGTCGTTCACTTCTTTTTCCCCGATATTTGATATTTATATTGTTCTTCAAAGCAGGGACTAAATAATAGTCCCCTATTTTCAAACTCTATTGACCGCATTTTCTCTGAACGTGACATTGGTGCAACTATCTCATTTTCTTTGGGTATTACAACAATAAATGCTCCGAGGGAGTTGAAACCTCACTCATTTCTCTCACCATTTCGTTGCCGTCAATAGCACACGAGGATGCCTTGCTTTACACGAATTTGTGTGAGTATTGGGGAAAAGAACTAAAGGCTAGCTCGTTGCGGTGCCTGCTTTCTCCAGCTAACATCTGTGTTCGGTGAAAATTCTTTGTCATCCATTTTGTTTACCTGCTGATATTTAATCTTATCTCTCTCTTCCATAGCCCAAGTCTTCGTCAATCTGAGGGATTTACATTGTGCATGGGATTTGTGTTTTTTCGCCCCTTTTATTTCCTATCCATTCCTTTGAACAATGCCCTTGTCCGTAAGTGGTGGTAAAGGTGCAATATATATAATATTTATATATATATATATATTATATATAATATATATATATATCATATATATAATATAGTATATATATATATATATTAATACTTATATATATATATATATATATATATATATATATAATTATAATTATATATATAGTATATATCGATACTATATATATCACCGTATATTTAAACACCACTCCAGGAAAGGGTCAAAGACCCTGTCAGCGGAGCCAGAGCTCTTCTCCATCCTCCTCTATCCTCCAGGACTCCCTTCTTCTCTCGCTCCCCGCATGGACGGCATTCCATGTCTTCTCAATGGTCCCCTCCATCTAAGCTTCCCATCTTTTCTAAAGACTTCCTCTCCTCCCTCCATCACCAATTCTACTGCCACTCCATCTTCTCTTGGCACTCTCGTCCCCTCCTGCATCTCTCCCAGGTGTCCGACAACCTCAATTTTGCGGCCTCCAATCTTATTTAATATAGCTTCACTCATCTCCCGCCCTTTTTCTTTCGTTTCTTGCCTGTCCTCTTATAGTCTTTTCCACTATCGCTCTCCAACGTACATCTCCGCCGACTGTATTCTAACTATCCTCTCGTATGTCGTACTCCCTTGTCTCTGTCCCATATCGTAGAAAATCTGTGTTTAACACATCCCAAATATCCCTTTTCACCTCTATACCCATTTGTCTATCTTTCAGTATGGGGTACACTGCTCTTACAGCTCCCCCATACTGAGATATCCTACTTGTTATCTCCTGTACATTTCCTCTTTCTCTTCCAAATACTCCACCCAAGTTTTTACATTTCTTCCACTATCTTTATCTCAGTCCCTTCAATATCCACTCTTAGCTATCCCCCTCCTTCTTCTCTACCGACCACCTTGATCTACTTCTTTTCAGTGTTCATAGTCAGACTGGCCTCTCTAAGCCTATTTGCAAAAATTGTCACCACCTCTTTCAGCCTAACTCTCTCTTCGCTCCAGCACGCCAAGTCATCCGCGTATTTCAGAATATCTCCGTTCAAATCTCCTATATACTCTCTCACCTTCTTTATCACCACATCCAGATATGCTTCAAACAAAATTGGTGACAACAAGATTCCTTTTTTGACTCCCGTTCTCACCTCAAACCATTCCTTATTTTCATATTCTGTTCTTAAATTACATTTACTATTCTTATACAAAGTAGAATTAAACCAAAGTTTATTAGTTTTATTTAATGAGAAAGAATATGAAATGTACTCTCCCATGATGCCAGAAATATTCACCTCAGTTATGAGTTTTCGCCCTCATTGGGACTCCTAAATCAGTAATCATTCCAAGGGTGACCAAAGAAGGACGACAACAAGTCAGACTAGTTAACAGTACTAAGGTCCCATAAGCGTTTCCTTGTCTAAGGCCTTACTTTCAGAAGACTTGCTAAGATAGAATGGTGCAGAGATAAGAAGAAGATCGAAATGACCCGAGATGGAAAGAGTTTAACAGAATAGGGAGTAGAACATCAGGGATATAGATAATTATAAGTTAAACTTTTTTAATATGTAGACATATGTAATTTGCATAGAAACATTTTTTCTTGTGAGACATGTGGCATGAATGTATTAAATTTCGTTATGTTGATAGGAACATCGGGACTAATTTTTGCGTAAAAAGTCGATCGCAACAGCAAAAAAAGATAACCACCTTTGCCATATAGTATAGACAGAGTTCGCCATTCCTTTTTCCTCATAGGGTTTAGGAATATATTGACCGCTAAAAAAGGAAACCTAATATATATATACTATATATATATATATATATATAATATATAATATATATATATATACTATACGTATATATATATATATATACTATATATATATAGATATATAGTATATGATATATTATATATATATATATACTACTACATATATTATATATATATATTATATATATATATACATATATATATATATATTATATATATATATATATATTATATTATATATCATAATATAATATATATATATATATATATATATATTATATATATATATATATATATATATATATAATTATTATATATATATTTTAGATGTTTAAATATTGCATAATATCGCAATTATATAGATGTTAAAGCAAGAACATATAATGGGAAGGTAACAGAAATTTATCGCACCGGTTATATTGTCCTCATTCGCAATAAGAGGTGTTCAAATCCAAGATTAGGCGTAAATTCTTTACCTCCCATTCTATGTTCTTTCTTTAACAACATCATATATATATATATAAAGTATATATATATATATATATATATAATATATATATATATATATATATATATATAATTTATATATATATATTATCTATATATAGTATATATATATATATATATACGGTGATATATATATTATATATATATATTATATATATTTATATATATTATATATAATACTCTATATATATATTATATTAGTATATATTAGTATTATATAATATATATATATATATATTATAATATATATATATTATTAGTGTTTTTCACCCTGATTTTTGCGCACACGCACCGCTCCGCACCGGGAGGCTTCATGCCAGCACCGCACCGACCACCCATCATCCTCCCGCCACCCGCACCACACCGCACCGTGCCGTAGCGCGCCGATTCCGCAAGCCGCACGCGGCGACGAACCACAGGCGCACCGCACCGCGCCGCACCGATATATATAAATATATATATAATATATAAGTATATATATATATATATATATAAATATATATATATAATATATAATATATATATATATATATATATATATATTATAATATCAATAATAATTAGCATCACTTATAATATTTATCTAATATATATATTTATATATATATATATATATATATATATTATTATATAATATAATATATATATATATAGTTATATATTATTATATACTATATATATATTATATATATATATGAGAGGGAAGTAGCGCTCCTGAAGCGATGAGATTACCCACCATTGGGCATATATGGAGTTTTAGAGTACATCCCATGGCACTCCAGTGCCCAATGGCTCTTCCCTTTTGTGCTAATATCCACATTCTTCTTACATTGGAGTAAGCTCTTCCTTATCACATACCATAAAATACAATTACAGACAACACTTACCTTTTAAAAATAAAATAAAAAATGGTATAAAATGGCAGCCACGCTATTAGTCTCGGAGAAGGCTTCCAAAAATAACCCCTTATCCTCCCTACCCTCATCATCATTAAAGGCCATTGACGGCCTCCGGTGACGGAGTTTTTGCCGTCACGGAAATGCCGGCCTGTTTTGATGTACGGTCTCCTTTCCTCATAAGTTTCTGCAACCTTCTCGGTTTTAAACCTAATTTTCATTTTGTTGAACATCACCTCTCCTCCTCTAAATCTCCTCTCTTATTTTTAACCGAAACTTAGGTTTTTGAGCGTTCTGACTTCAAACTCTACTCTGTTGACTCCTACTATTTCTTCCCTCAATTTTCAGTTAAAGGCAGTTGTGCCAATGTGTGCAATGATGTTTGTTCCCGTGTCTTTAATTTGGAATTATCCGAATGTTTTACCTAATGGCTCAAGCTAACCTGTCATAATAAATTAGAACACATTCTCTTTCTTCTTCAAATTTCTCTGAAATCATCATTCTTGGTTTATTTCAACGTTCATCATGGCCAATTGCTTTCCTCTAATTCTCAAGATAAAGTTGATGAACTTGCTACCACTTTTCTATCCAGAATTACCTCGAGCAGTTAGTGCAGCTCCCTACTCGTATCTCTGATCCTCTTTGAGATGAACCCAACAGTCTAGACCTTTTCCTAATCTATAATTCTTATCATTATTCTGTTAAATTCTTTCCTCCTCTGGGTTCCTCCGATCACTCTCATATGTCTGTTTTCTGTTCTATCTCTTCAAGTCTTCCGCATGAAAGACCCCCGCCTACGTCGAGAAAACGTTTTTGGCACTTCGGTGCTGCTAACAGGTCGGACTTGCTGTCGTACTTCTTTAATTTCCCATGGAATGACTACAGCTTCCGTGGAAAGGGTCCCTCGGAGTGTGCAAAGCTCGAGCTAATTCTCTGTGGCATGGAGGCGTGCACCCCATGATCTTTACCTTCAATTAAACCTAGATAACCTTGATTTAATTAACTTTGCTGGTTCTCGTGCTATTAGCCACAGGGACGCTTCCTTTAAGAATTACTGTCATCCTCAAATTCCAGAAACCCTTGCAACTTAAATTTCATCCCAAAATTGTGCAAAATCTAATCTTCATGACACTAAAATATTCTTTTCTCAGTAGAAAATACAATGAATTTTTCTCATCTACTGGCTCCTCTTCCTCACGTTCTTTCTGACATTTTTCAAAAAATGTTAACTCTTAACTTTGCTTCCTCCTCTTCCTCTTGCCCTTTTTTAGTATTTTCAGTCGGCATAACCATAGCCGTTTAACCATCCACTAAAGCTGAACTCCTTGCTCAAACCTCTACTTCTAATTCCACCTTAGACGATTCAAGTGCTATTCCTTCTTCTCCACCTCCCTCCAACATATTTATGCTAATATTGTAATTTCTTCAAAAGGTGTTATTTCTGCTTTTCAGAGCTTAACACTAAAGAAAGCGTAAAAGGTTCTATGGTATTTCCTTATGATGGTATTCGTCCTATAGTTCTCAGGCTTGCACTCTGCCTTGTTAAATTATTCCGTCTCGGTCTTTCTACTTTGGCCTTTTTTTCTTTGCTTGGAAAGGTCTCCTTTGTACAAGGGAACAATCTCAACCCTTCAACTATCGCCAATCTCTCTAACTTCTGTTCTTTCTGTAGTTTTCGAATCTATCTTAGCAGGAAGATTTCAAAAGATCTCAATTCTTTCCTAATCTTTTCTCTCTCGCAATGCGGCTTTCGTAGAAGCCGCTCTACTGGCGATCTTCTTCTAGTCTTTCTGTTTCTTGGTCCTCTTTCCTTCAGTATTTTGGTGAATGCCACCGCTCATCCTTTTAATATATAAATAGTGGTGTTACTCATGGTTCTGTTTTATCCATAACTCTTTCTACTTTTCATAAAAGACCTCTCTCTCTATTACTTCATCACATATCCACTTCTATGCCGACGACTACAGCCTTCATTACTCCCCTCATTTTGATATACACGTCCTTTTCAACAACAATTAGCTCACGCTAGGAGGGCACCCTTGGATCAACTAGCATCTGATCTTTCTCGAATATCTTTGGGGCATTGAGAACAAGATTGTTTTCAATTACTTAAACGATCAGTTCATCCATCTTTCCACTCTACATAATCTTTCACACAGCTTTAACATCTTCTTGAAACACATAACTCCAAACCTTCGTTGGTCTTAATATTCTTGGTGTTTATTTTTTCTCGTGACCTTAATTGGAAGGTTTCTTTTGACTTCGTTCTCTAAACAAGCTTCTAAAAGGTTGGGTGTTCTGAGGCACATTCAGAATTTCTTCACGCCACTCAAGTTGTTTGATATTTATTGGGGTGTCGTTCGCCCCCTGTATAGAGTATGCCCCACGCATCTGGAGTGATTCCACCTTACACTGCTCCTCTTCAAATGGTTGAGTCTAGGGCTTTTCGTCTTATGCAATCGAATTGTTTGCGCTCCACTCTCTTCTATTTATCACTATTATAACGGACACGCTCTCTGAACTCTTCCACCACATACCTTTTTCCATTTTGAAAAGGGTTCTGCGACCACACCTTTCTAACACCGTCTCAATATTTCTCTATGCTCCTATATGACGCTTAGATCTTGAACCAGCTTATCTTATTCTTACATGTACTCCACTGGTAAAGTCTGGAACAATACTCCCGTTCTCTATTTTTCAAACTACCCTAAAACACTTTTTCAAGCAGTACTTTAATAGCACCGTACGATATCTTTACTTTTGTAAATCGCAAGAAAAGCTAAAATTGTTGTAACTGTACAACTCCAGCGACTATTTTTTTCTTGAGAAAAGGTAAAGAATATAATATAATATATATATATTATATATATATAATTATATATTATAGTAATATATATATATATATATATATATATTATATATATATATATATATATATATATATATAATATACCTATATATATAATATATATAATATTATATAATATATTATATAATATAGTATATATATATATATATATAATATATATATAGTATATATATATATATAGATATATTATTATATATATTAATATATATATATATATATAGTATATATATATATACTCGTCCAAAAATAGCGCACCACTAAAGTTAATGTCACTGTCGCAGAAACGGGAATGCTCACTAACCCCATGAAAAACCCCCACACCAACACAGATGACAGCATCATGTAACTATGTAACCACCCGCAGAGAATTGGACACGTATTGGGACCGTCACCGCGATAAATTTAAGAAAACATAACCCGTAAAGCTAGACCTGAGAGGTTGGGGTAGGTTAAGGTGGAGTATAAATCGAGGCAAGGATCATCACGTACGAAACGACTCCGATAACATGAAAGAGGATAGTGCGTTAACGTCAAGAGAATCAGTGCGGCAGTAACAACACTCCAACGCCCAAGGACACGGTACCGAAAACATTGGTCGACAGGTTTTCGGTGTGCGCACCAACGATTGCCACGGGTGGTCCAACGGTACTACAGGAAACCCTGAAACATGATCGCCGGCGAGGGCAGATGTCGTGCCGCTGTGTGGCGCTCTCGTAATGCAACGCAGACTATACATCGGTCTTCCAACGGGTGTCGTGGCCCTGACCTACCTCTGTCCTCGCCGGCGATCAGTTTCAGGGTTTCCTGGTACCGTTGGACCACCGTGGCAATCGTTGTGTGCGCTACACCGAACCTGTCGACCGAAGTGGTTCGGCTACCCGTGTCCCCTTGGGCGTGGGAGTGTGTTATCTGCACGCCACTGATCTCTTGACAGTTAACGCACTATCCTCTTCATGTTTATCGGATCGTTTCGTACGTGAATGATCCTTTGCTCGATTTATACCTCCGCCATAACCTACCCCAACCTCTCCCAGGTCTAGTTACGTGGTTTTATGTTTTCTTAAATTTATCGCGGTGACGTCCCAATACTGTGTCCAATTCTCTGCGGGTGGCTTACATAGAATTACACTAATCTGTGTCTGTGTTTGGTGTGGGGTTTCATGGTTAGTGGCATTCCCTTTCTGCGAGTGACATTTAACTTAGTGGTGGCGCTATTTTTGACGAGTATATATATTATAATATATAATATCTTATAATATATATATATATATATATATATTATATATATAAATATATAGTATATATATATATATATATATATATATATATATATATATATATATATTATATATTTTAATATATATATATATATATATATATATATATATATATATATTATATATATAATATATTATATATATATATATCTATATATATATATATATATATATTTTATTAATATATATATATATATATTATTCTTTACACCTTTTCTCAAGAAAAAAATAGTCGCTGGAGTTGTACAGTTACAACAATTTTAGCTTTTCTTGCGATTTACAAATGTAAAGATATCGTAACGGGTGCTATTAAAGTCTGCTTGAAAAAGTGTTTTAGGGTAAGTTTGAAAATCAGAGACGGGGTATCGTTCCGACTTTACCGAGTGGAGTAACCATGTAGAATAAGCAAGCTTTCAGTCTAAGGTCATATAGAGCATAGAGAAATATGGCAGACTGTTGTAGAAAAGGTGGGTGTCGCAGAACCTTTTCCAATGGAAACAGGTATGTGGTGAAGAGTTCAAGAAAGCAGTGTCCGTATAATAGTGGATGAAATCAGAGAGAGTGACGCAAACAATTCGATTGATAAGACGAAAAGCCCTAAACTCAACCATTTGAAGAGGAGCAGTGTAAGTGGAATCCTCCAGATGCGTGAGGCATATCTATACAGGGGGCGAACGACACCCCAATAAATATCAAACAACTGAGGTGGCGTGAAGAAATTCTGAATGTGCCTCAGAACACCCAACCTTTTAGAAGCTTGTTTAAGAAGAGAAATAATTTGATCCTTCTTGGAATAGATCATTAGAAAAGTTAACACCAAAGAATATTAAGGACAGACGAAGGTTTGGAGTTATGTGTTTTCAAAGACGATGTTAAAGCTGTGTGAAGTTACTGTAGAGTGGAAAGATGGCTAACTGATCGTTTAACGTATTGAAAACATCTGTTCTCAATGCCCCAAAGATATTCGAGAAAGATCAGTGCTAGGTTGATCCAAGGGTGCTCACCTAGCGTGAGCTAATTGTTGTGGAAAAGGACGTCTATCAAAATG
>JABUQX010051189.1:37500-40000 GCA_015478945.1 Trachelipus rathkii
TATATATAGTATATATATAAAATTATATATATATATATATATTATATATATATATTATATATATATATATATATATATATATATATATATAATATATATTATATATATATATTGCACCTTACCACCACTTACTGACAGGGCATTGTTCAAGGAATGGATAGAAAATAAAAGGGGGAAAAACACCAAATCCCATGCACAATGTAAATCCCCTCAGATTGACGAAGACTTGGGCTATGGAGAGAGAGAGTAAGATTAAATACAGCAGGTAAAACAAATGATGACAAAGAATTTCACAACACAGATGTAGCTGGAGATAAGCAGGCACCGCAACGAGCTAGCCTTTAGTTCCCAATACTCACACAAATTTCGTGTAAAAGCAAGGCATCTCTTGTGCTATGAGGGCAACGAAATGGTGAAGAAATGAGTGAGGTCAACTCCCTCGAGCATTTATTGTTGTAATACCCAAAGAAAATGAGATAGTGCACCAATGTCACGTCTCAGAGAAAATGGGTCAATAGAGTTTGAAAATAGGGGACAATTTCGTAGTCTCTTAAGCTTAAATTCAAATATCGAAAAGAAGTGAACCGAACCCCTTTTCCCTCATATGTGAGAACAGCACTCCATTCAAGGGCAGAGAAGACACTTATGTAATAGCAATAACAGCTGAAGAAAAGAATTATCGCAACATGAGCATAATTCACAGTTTCTTTGAGGCCACCTTAGCAACCTTTGTAATATGAGGTTTCCAAGAAAATTTCTTTTTTATGTTTTGCCCAAGAATGTATATGTTGTTCACAACCATCAAAGGAGATAGGAAAGTTGGGAGTTGTTTTTTGAGAGGGGGATTTAAAGAAGTTGAGTTTTTAAAGATTTGAATTTCACAACATTGCGGTGATACCAAAGAGAAATCCAATCCAGATCGACACTTGAATCGGAGAGATAAAGATAAGAGGCAACGCTAGATGCAAGAGGGAGCAGATTTGAAATGACTGGAAGAATGGAGAATTGAGTCATCTGCATAAGAATGAGCAGAGTTAGAAGCGCAGCTAAGAAAATTGTTGATGAAAAGTAAGAATAAAGTTGGAAATAAACAGAACTTTGAAGAACACCACAATTAACCAAAAAAATGAGAAGAGGTCGATCCATCAACAAGAGCCAATATGGAACTATCGAAATGAAAATTGAACATGAGTAAGTAAAGTATATGAGGAAATTCAAAGAAATGGAGCTTAGAGAGTAATAACGCGTGCCATATCCAGTCAAAAGCTTTCGATGCCTCAAGTGCTACCACACAAGACTCCCCATAATTCCTAAGAGCAGAAGACCATAGATCAGTGAGGTAGGATAATATATCAATAATTGATCTTGAGCGTCTAAGATTTTAGACAGAATACAAGTGAGAGCTATAGGACGACAGTTGAAAGGATCAGGGAGGATACCCTTTTCGGGATCCGCCGAACATAAGCGCGCTCCAGAACTGTGAAAAAGTATTAGTATTAAGGCATATATGGTAGAATTGAACGAAAAAATGGTGCCTGCTCAAAAGCATACACCTTTTAAACACTTGGAGGAATGCCACCTCGCCACTAGCTTTCCTGACGTTCATTCATAGAACTCAGGATCTCATGCATTCGATCATGAGTAATGACTGATAGAGACATAAACCACCTGAGAGGAGAAACAGTAGGAGGAGGGATCCCGGAAACTTTCAGGGTGAAGTTAGATGAAAAAAAGGTCAAAGTGATCAGCATTTTTAGAAGGAATGTTAGCAACAAAACCGTTAGAACGAAGAATAGGAGGAAAGGGAATTTACGTAAGTTATTAGAATTGTATTTGGCAAGAGGCCATAAATTTTTATTAGTAGAAGAATGGGGGGGGGAGACGAAGGGGGAAGGAAGATCAGCGCACTTTTTTTAAGTTTAAGTACGCTAGCCCTTTTGGAATATCCCGCAACGATTCTGGGAGAAAAAAAAATTGTAATAGTAATAGGTGAACGAAGAGTTTTTTCCACTCTCGATACGTATTGTCCCCCCCCCCCCCCCCCCCCCCCCCCTCGCTTCTGAACAGCACGAGAACAGGCACCATCTAATATGGATTTTGGGGAGAAAATGGTTTAGTTGAAGATGGAAATGGACCTATTTTCTCATCGGTGATCAACGGCTCCTATCTTTTCAGCAAGAACTGAGGCGTTCCCAGCCAAAGCATGACTAATTCCAACGGTTAGTTAGAAGGAAGCAATAAAAAGCCTCCCTAAGTTTGTAGAATTAAATTCCCCAGAAGTTTTTTTTAGGAAAGGGTGGAGAGCTGGAGAGACGTGCATACTTAAGAGCTACAAGGATTTTGGGTCTGACCCGATAAAGGAGGGAAAATCGGTATAATTATAAAGAGAAGGAGTAGCATCGAACGTAAGTCAAGCCGTGTTTAAGATTAGTTCGGAACGATCTGGAACATGTGTAGGTTCCTTAATTAACTGTTTCAAAGTTTAAGAATACTCAATGAT
>JABUQX010051189.1:45000-55000 GCA_015478945.1 Trachelipus rathkii
TATTATTATTATTATTATTATTATTATTATTATTATTATTTTTAATATATATATATATATATATATATATTATAATATATATATATTTATATAGTATATATATATATATTATATATATATATATATATTATATTAATATATTATATAATATATATATATACACTTATATATATAATATAATATATATATATAATATATTATATTATATATTATATAATATTACTATATATATATATATATAATATATATATATATATATATATCAAGCTGGGCGCGCATATATTTTTTTCAGTGCATCTGCGAATGCGACGAGCGCCTATGAGCCTATGCGCCTTTGCGCCTTTACGAACCTTATAACATGTATTCAAGTGCGTTAGCTTATTTTAAAATCTTGGTAATATCTGTGTTTATTACAACTATATATATATATATATATATATTATATATATATATATATATAATAATATATATATTTCATATATATTATTATATATATATATATATATATATAATTTATATAATATATATATATATATATATATATATATATTATATATATATATAAATATATATTATATATATATCTAATATATAATATATTATATATATATATATATATATATATCTAAATGTTGGGTAATATAGGACGTTGTATCAGTAAACATGTTGCGTAAAGCATTAAGCCAGTAAAACCGAGGCTTATATCATAGTGAATGAGATAGCTTCATCAGGGCTAATTGCTCTATTACCTTATTGAATTACACTTTAGTATCGATAAATTCGTGTTTTATAAACCCTAATCCTAAAAAATCCGTAAAGACATACCTTAAAAGGGAGGGTATGGACAACTTCTATACATTAACTCTACGTCCTATTGTAGTTGCAGCCATTAGGCATATAAAACTTGTTTAACATACCTTAAAGTATTAAGATCTTAAAGGCATACCCAAGAGGATTATGGCCGGTGTCACTTTTGGAACTATTTGGTTCTATTTCCCTTTAGAATTAAATAACTTTTAGGTTATAATAAAACAAACTGTTTCTACAAAAACAAAATGTATTCAAACTTCGACAACTAAATGTTTTCAAGAACTTTACCAGTGGAAATGGTATTTTCTTTAAATAAAATTAAAAATGTTCAAGTAAAAAATAAAATGAACGACTCATAAGTAGAAACGGTAATAATTGAAATACAAAATGATGTAGTGACAGTTTAACAACGACATATCAATAAACCAAAATATTTTCCGCGATCGGTAGTAATATTACGCCGGTCGGTTCATGCGTCGGTTCGCCCCGGGCGCGGCTTGCCGGGCCGCTCTCGCGTTGGGTCTTTCGTGATCTACTATAAATCTAGTGAATTAACTATTATCTATTCTAGTAAAATTCAACCATTAGCTCATGTGTCTGTAATTAGGTAGCACCTAATAGAATCCATATTGGTATTTTATATAGAACATGAATATACATTCAGACGCTGTCTGTTCCAGTGCTCATAGGATCAGCAGCTTGAGTAGCATTCGCTAGATCCCACAATATCTCGAAATTTTAAAAACCTAGCCAAACGAGTATTTTCCAACTCTAATAATTATTCCTCAATGTAAGTATTATTATAAATATGATATACACTTAGTGAAATAGAACACTTTTAATACAAACATCAGAGATCGTGGCACCGGCTTACGCCAAAAGACCATGATTTTAAAATGGTTTGGGGTCTAAAATATATAAACACACCTGATCAAATCATAAGTTTAAAGAACTAAAGTAATTTCATCCAATCACAGGTAAGGCCCAGGATATGAAAAAACATGTTTTTACATACCAAAAAGCATAAAATAATTCTCGACCAATCACATACGCGGTCATATAGAGATAAGGTTTATCTCCGTCCACTCACAAGAAAGGAAATCATTTCCTTCTTACCTGTTTAAAGGATCTTACCGTTCCAGTATGTTTCAGTTTGAAATATATTTATAAAAATAATAATAACATTGATTTTCGATTCTTGTCTATGCTGGAATTACCTTTTGACCTGGTATTAGGCTTACAACATCCCGGGGTACAAAAAGGCGTATTCTTAAATTTAGGCCTAAAGTAGTTTTTTCAACACATTTTACAGAAAGAGATCAGTTTCTTTTTAAGAAGGAGTCGATGTTGTTGTGTTTTTTTCGTGTTGTATTGACAATGTACAATAATAATAATAATAATATAATAATTAATAATAAATAATAAATAATACAATAATAATAATAATAATAATAATAATAATAAATAATAATAATATATATAATAAATAATAATTAATATAATAATAAAGGAAATACCTAATTATTTAAAAACTTTGAAATATTTTAGTTAACATTGAAATGAATAATATAAATAATGTAAGTGAAATAATTTATTTTTTAAATAAAAACCTAGATGATTTTAATAAATACATGTTGTTAACAGAGAAGGACTTATTTTGCTATGTTTATACTAATACTTGGCTAAAGATGATGTAAAGCATTAAGTCAATAGAACAAAACGTGGTATAGCTTGGGTGTAGAGGTTGTTAGGGTCTTGCGTTACTGATTTACTGATTTATTGCTTTAAGGGACCATAAAATATAATTTTTTTAATATAATTTTTCATAAAATTTTAGTAAAAATTATTTTAAACTTGATACTATAACTTATAAACAAAAGTACCTAAACAGTTAATAATATAAAATTTTTGTTCAAAGATAATGATTTATTATAGAAGATTAAGAACTTTGAAATAATTTAGTTTTAATTGAATGGTAATAATAAATGTAGGCGTGTTAATTAAAACAAAATATTTTTAAATAATTATATGTTGTGTTTCCCTACACGACTTATTTTGCTATGTAAACAGTGTATATTTAATGACCCTGAGGTGTGGTGTTGTGTGTGTGTGTGTGTGTGTGGTGTGGTGGTGTGTGTATGTGTGTGTGTGTGTGTGTGGTGTGTGGGTGTGTGGTGTAGGTGAGCGTGTGTGTGTGTGTGTGTGTGTGTGTGTTGTGTGTGGTGTGTGTGTGTGTGTGGTTAAATATATATGGCATGAAGTAAATGACTGGAGGTATAATAAATAATAATAAATAATAATAATAATAATAATAATAATAATAATAATAATATAATATAATAATAATAATAATAATAATAATAATAATAATAATAATAATAAAAATAATAATAATATTAATTCTTGATTATTTTTGAGTATTTGTCATATTTAATGCAAAAAATATTTCACTATCATAAACGGATACGCTCTACGAGTCTAAACAGTAAACATCGAAGTTGTCATTTGACAACGAATATGATCTCACAATAGATGACTCAGTTGCCAAAGTTGTTAGTGAGAATAATAAATAATAATAAATATATAATATAATAATAATAATAAATAATAAAGTAATAATAATAGTATTTATTATAATATTATCATAATTGATTAATTTGTAGGAATGAGTCAGACTTCTTAAATAAAAACATTTGAAAGAAAGACAATTTCCTTAAAATGAATTTTGTTATTGTTCTATTTCATATCTCACTTCCACAACGGAAAGCGAAGAACATGAAAATAGAACGGAACAAGCGAGGGGTCTAACATGGATCTACTTTAAATAATACAAGATAGCGGTGACTTCTATCTGGGAAATTGTTACTACTACTCGCTTTACCACCAAGGGGTAACTACGACTACCAAAAATACTATATAGTTACAATTAACATGCACGCAGATCTGATGATAACGCAATGTTAAATGTTACACAAAATTCCGAGAAACTTGCAAGACTTTGATCAATTAATTTTATTATTTCACTTCAAAAATTTATATATATATATATATATATATATATATATATAACAATATATAATAATATATTATATATATATATATAATTTATATAAAACATTGAATAATAGGTTGAGATCATAAAATATATAATTTACAAATAATAAATATTATTTTTTTCTACTGGAAGTAAACAAGATCGAGATGTGCAATTTTCAATTTTCTACGTTTTCGAATTTTAACTCGATTTTATTATGATTTTATATTCTTAATTATTATATTTATTTTTTTTACATGTAATATTGACAGATCAATTTTTATTGTCTGACAATTATTTTGAAAAATTAAATGTCAACATAAATGTTTATGTTGATCAATAAATTTTCTTTTTGGTAATAAATTATAGAAACCAATTTTTGTACGTGACTTGAGAAGTTTCTATTTCTCAGATTTTCAATATAAAGACAAATTTTATTTTTATTTGTTACAAAGATTTTTTGTAGACAACTTACATTTTTTCATTATAATTTTAAAGAGAATTAATTTTTTTACTCTGACGATACAATAATATGCGACCTAAATTATTTAATTAAAAATTTCAATTTTGGCTGTAGTAAATTTTTTTCTTTTTATTATTATTTTTATGTTTATCAATTTAGCGTTTCTATTTACTTTTATTTTTATTTTTTATTTTCCCCAATTTCGCATTTCACTTTCAATAAGATTAATTGACAGTAGTTCATTTTCCCTTTTTTACTTTTATATTTTTGACTTTTAAAATTTTTACCATTGGAATTTATTATCCAAATTTTGCCTTTCTATTTTCTATTTACCAACTTTATAAATAAGTTTTTACATTCCAAGTGTGCGAGTTTAAAATTTGTATGTTTAAAAAAAAATTAGTTTACATGGCGTTGTTTTCTAAGATGTTGAACATATTAAGCATTAATGTTTTCCTCGAAAAAACAGTAGAGAGAAAGAAAAGTCAAAAAACTCGTAGATTCTCCATTACTAATTTGATAACTGGACACTAAAATTTAAGACGAAGTGATAAGGCGTTTTGAAAGATGATTAGCGCGGATATTTGAGATTTGGTGATGAAAATCAACTAACAAATAAGCGTAGGCCAGTCGAAATCAATTCAAATCTTGCAAACTATTCTATAAAAAATATCCCAACGTTATATAAAAACTTGTAAGTCCACAATCAGATCAGATTGCTCTAACTGGAGCAATCCAAAAAGAAGAGACTAAGTTCATACATAATGTTAAGATATTTATCAATAAATGAATAATAACGAATCAAAACTGAAGCCTTTTTACTATACATCTGAAAGGAGAGAAGGGGACACAAAGTCATTAGTAGGGATTCCTATCGGTTTGTCCAGAAGGCTTAACACAAATATATTACCTACGTAAAATTTCCTAGGAACATTTCTAGAGGAATAAGAAATTTCATAAGTACTTCCCAGAGAACAATGAACAAAAAAATCTAAGGGCCCTATCAGAAATTGACATGACACTTCCTGAAGAGTGTTGATGTCCTAAAAGGAGAGGGTTTGAAATCCGTCTTATAATTAGATTTCGTAAAAAATTTAATATTACTTTATTACTGCATTTTTAAAATACTCTTGTAGAACTTCAATGGTGGAACTCGGGAATGCAAGCTAAAATTGGACGGAGCTCTTGTTGAGCAAGCAGTAAATTGAAATAAGTGAAGAAGTCGATCGTGACTGATCCTTTTATCCTCCGCGGAGAGATTGCCGAAGCGGTTGGCAACTAGTAATTAGGTGAAAAAACATTAATTCGAATTATTAATGTTATGATTATAAATTTAATGTCAAAAGAAAGCAAATTTAAAACTATTTATTACAAATATTATTTATTGAATGAATCAACGTAGAGTTGTTGTAAAAATTACCAAAAGTTTCAATAGCAACCTTTAGCAACTTATATCTAGTTATAAACGTGTAAGTTTTATTCCCATAGGAATTATATAATAAATTTCATTTTTTAATTAAAGAAAATTATCAATTTAAACAACAATCACCAGATTCAGCAATTTCTTCTGATCACTTTGATGTTAAAATTGAGTTCACAGGGCAACTATGAACCATAATATGCTGAAGTTTTAACTTGGAGAAGAATGAGAGGTCAACTGACCCAAAATTTTTGACCTTCTCGTTTGGAGAAGTCAAATAAATTTATACAAATGGAAGATTAAAATGTAAGAATAAATTTAAAAAAAATCCGATACTCTTAAACTTAAAGTAACGGGTTAGTAAGGAAGGGGAGGAAATCTTTCAAATAGGAAAATTTCTAAATTTTGAAGGCCTATTTAAACAAGTGGCTTGTAATTATGAAACTATAACTTTGATCAATGTCAAAGTTTAATAAAATATAGCTCCAAATTCATAGTATAACTAAGGAAAATTTGAGGCCTTAAAACTTTGTCAAAGAAAAGATATACGAAAGCCGGCTAAAGTATACCAGTTTTTGTTTCTAAATTTTGAAGGCAGAAAGTTCTGCTTATATAAAAATACTTATATATATATATATATATATATATATATATATATATATATATATATATATATATATATATATTCTATATATATATATTTATATATATAATATATATATATATATATATATATATATATATATATATATATATATATATATATATATATATATATATATATATATATATATATATATATATATTGAAATTTACATAATTTTTGGTTGAAACTTGGCATAGTTGTTGTTCTGGATGTAAATAAAAAGAATATGCAGGTAGAAATTTCCAAAAATGAAAGAGGGGGGCTCCAGCCCCCAACCCCAATTTTAGGGGTTACAGGTAACCCAAAGGTCTTAAACTTAGTTTACATTATTAGAAAGTCATATTGTAAATTTCCAAGGGTAACCTAATTATAAGGATACTTTTACTCCTCTCATAAAAAATCCAAAAACAAAAAAAAAAAAGTTACTTTATGACAAAAAAATGATTGCATTGCTCTTAGTTGAATGACTTCGTCATTAAACAATATATTTTAACGAAATTTGGAATAGGGATATAACATGATGTACTTTATAATAAATTAAAGTTAAACTTTAAATAAATTGTGATTTAAGAGTTTTTCTTAAATAACTTCAAGAATTAGTACAAAAAAACCAATGTCTCTTTTATGATGCATTGTTAAGTACTATATCTAACTCTGGAGCAAGCACCATTTTGAAAGGACATTTAATGAAGTAATTAGAGCAATTTCTGTATTGCTTTAAATTTTTAATGGGAATATATATACAACGAGTACGAGAGAATTTTCACTCGATTTTGTAAAGGATGACGTCATCACTGCAGTGATAGCTTGTCAACAGAAAGTCTACGGTACTTTAATTTTTTATATGTTTGGTACCGGGCTAATAGCAATTTTATATTAATAAAGTTTATTTTTTATATATAATTTGATTATTAAAATTAATATTTACAAATTTCATTTTTTTTATATTATATTATTATATTATATATTATATATTATATATTATATATTATATATATATTATATTTTTTGTATATTAGGTGCAGAGAGCAAGGCGATTAAAATTTGTCTTGTTAATTCTAAGAGAGGAATCCCCTTATGAACATAGAGATATAACATCCAGAAATTTATTATGCTTCCATTTAGGTAAAATTGAAGTATGGGCCAATACCACTTTTTTGATCTAATTCGTATTCTGTAATGAGCCCTCATTTTATCAAAGAGATCAACTCCTCCCATGGGCTTGTTGTATATTTTGACAATATTAGGCTGAGGAACCACCACTACTTACTTGCGTTCAGCACTCTTCCATCTCTTGCAACTTCCTATTGCAAATATTCATTTGTCTTTCAAATTCGTTACCGTTGTAACTTGGTCATTGTCATTCCACCTGACGAGTGTGATTTCACTTGCCTACTCTTTCACTGCATAACGCACTTCAATGCACTGCATTATTTGAATCAGGACGAGTCTCCCAATACATTCTTCATGACATTTTAATTTACCCTGACAATAGAAAGATACCAAAATACTGGTATAGCTCCTCTATAGACAGAGTGAACTGCGGGTCACCCTTCTGAGATGCATATTTGACAGTCTCTTCACATATATGAATCATAATTCCCTCAGTAAAGTATAATTTAAAAATGTCAATGGGTTTACCATTGCTTACTTTGATATTTTGTATTAATTGCTGGCTCTTTCTTTTTTTCACACACTTTATATATTTGAGACGATAACTTCAACTTTCTAGAAACCCAGTTACGGGACATTTTTTGTCTTTTATACCAATTGAAACACACTGTTTTCTCGAAGTACTAGGAAGATCTTCGGGAACTACACCGACATCCACATCAATATCCCTCTTCATATCATTAAGGATTGCTCGATGCTCAGCTCGTTTGGACAGTACACCTTTGCCAATATCTCTGATAGTATGTAATGATTCGCTATCACTATGGGCATCATCTTTGTCAGAGTCTTGGCCATCGTTGGGTGGAAAAAGGACGACTTCAATCTCTTCTGCTTCATCTATTTCAGAAGCCACACTTTCTGAATGCTCATAACTTTCAAGGATGTTTAATATTTCTTCAGCATCTCTCTCAATATCGAACTTTACTCTGGATGTGATTTACTGGGAAATATATAAAATAATTATATATAACAATTTGACTATATATATATATATAAATATATATATATATATATATATATATATATATATATATATATATATATATATATATATATATATATATATATATATATATATATATATATATATATATATATATATAACTCTATCTCTCTCTCTCTATATATATATATATACTCAAGGAAAGAAGAAAGAAAAAAATAAAATAATGGAGAGAAAAGCCTATATAAATATATAATTGTATGTGTTACTTCCCAGCGTATGAAATATCATACGCGAGTATAAAATGCAATATAAATTGTTTGAATCTTAATGTTATTCAATATTATCAATTTCATATCAAAGATTAATCATTCCAAATTGATATAAAATATACACTAACTTAGGAACACTTATCTTTTTATAAATATAAATTCAAAACTCACCATAGATCACCCCTCCTGCACGACAAAAAAATTGTTACTAAGATAAAAGCTTATATTCTTTGTTGAAATGATGTAAGGATGAAAAAAATGATATGTACTAATAGAAACATTATTTTTCTGTAAAAAATTGCATAAATGTCATTGAAACATATAGTGGAATATTTTAAATTATTTTTTTAGTAAAGTTGTATATTGCGTATGATTGAACATACTCTGGGCATTAATGGGTTAATAAAGTTTATTTTTTATATATAATTTGATTATTAAAATTAATATTTACAAATTTCATTTTGAAAAAAATTATGACTATTGTAATCTCGACTCCCTCAACCACAATACCAGGTCAACCACTCGCGAATGCAATTATCAAAACCCAATAGGAAATATTGACCACGAGTGGCGAAGGAAGTAATTTAAAATAAATTACGACAGAAGTTAAATTTAGACAAGGGGGATAAATCTGCGCAAACTATTAATAGAATTAAATGTATATTTAATAATTAAATAAATTGATAAAATAATACTAATAACAAATAATTATATTAAATAAATACGTAAACAGAGTGAAATTTCTTTAAAATGGATAACTAAAAAAAATTTAAAAAATGGTCTTTTTTAAAAAGAAAACAATAAAAATTAAATTAATAGGAAGATAATATAATAAATATTAAAAATTTATACTACTTCCTATATTGTCAACTATTAATATTATTGACTGAAAAAAATGTTAATTATTTACGTCAAAAAATATTAAGTCAAAATATGTACAAGGTTTTTACCTAGGACTAAATGCAGTAAAATTAACTTTTATTCTTAAGTCCTTCAGTAAATCTGAAGTTAATTTACCAGAGCTCGGTGTTAATTTAAGATCCTCTTCTAATATACTATAAAGGGTTGAAAAAGGAAGTGTAGAAACTTTAATTTTAGGAGAAGATTTAGATGTACGTGAGGATTTGGAGGAGTAAGAAGATTTATAAGTAGAGGGTCGAGAGGATTTGGAAGAAGCATGAAAAAATTTGGAAGAGGAAGCATGAGAAGATTTAGAAGAAAAAGTACAGAGAACAGGTA
>JABUQX010051189.1:60000-63948 GCA_015478945.1 Trachelipus rathkii
GTTTTATAGTCAAAAAGATTTGGGAACGAAAAGTTCTACGGTCTCTTGATTTTGATTCGAGAAATATAGTTTCATATCTTCTCATTGGAAACTTCTGGGTTATATCTCACATGAGAGTTCGCGATTCTTCTCTTCATCTTTAATGGCGTGAGATTTTTCTTGATCTTGGAACCTTTGTATGCTGTTCAAATAATCTGGTAGACAACTTTAATATACCATCTCTCTCTCTCACAACAAAGTTGGCTCAGTTTTGAAAAAAAGATGTAAATCTAGGTCTAGAGAAGTGCTGGCAATGGCTAATAACATGGCTGCCATCATCATAACTTGCCGTTTTCACAATGCTAAGACCTTCAATAACCTGTTCGCCGCCGCCATCATCATAATATATCATATCATAATGTGGTAATGTGTAATATTAATGTGTGTCATCATCATGACAGCATCATGTGTGTGTGATATCGCCATATCATCGCCATATATCATCATCATCATAATGATAATATTAATAATGACCATAAGTTCGGTGATCTATTTTAGAAAAGATGTTCCATCCTTTGCTTTTGTTTCTGTTGTATTTTACCTCAGCAATTCGATATGAGAAGGCATGTGTAAACTAAGAAACTAACTAATACCTACTTAGTCTATTTATCACTTCTTTACAAATACAAGTGACCTCTTATTGTGTGGGTTATCCCTTTCAATTACTGCAGAGTAGGTTTTCATTTATTTTAACGTTTGCTATATATTATTATATTGTCTTAGAATTGCTCAGCATACGTTTAATAATATTTTCCTAATTTTTAACTATATCACCAAAGCCAAAAAACCAAATGTATCTCTACATTTAAAGCCTAATAATTTATGTTGCATAACCATTTATTTCTGCATATAAGATATGATTTTGTGGCAGAAAATTATTCAGTCAATGATAATTAATTTCATGACACATGTAAAATGTATAAAAATTTCTTTATATATATATATATATATATATATATATATATATATATATATATATATATATATATATATATTTATATGTGTGTATGTATTTATATATATATATATATATAATAAACATGTATATATTCATGTGGAAAAGATATTAATGAAATATATAATGTTGCAAAATGATAATAATATATGTGTATATATGTATAATAATAACTATAGATATATATAACAACAATAATATATATATATATATATATATATATATATATATATATATATATATATGTAATATATATTTATATATATATGCCAACATATATATTCTCTCTCTCTCTCTCTCTGCATATATATATATGTGTATATATGTGTATAACTATGTCTTTCATATATAACTCTTTAATAATAATATATCTCCGTCTTTCTCTGAGCTGTATGATTTTACTTGATGCCCTCAGCACCGGCCCCTCACATCTGCTCTGGTGGCTTCCTCACCTCCCACTAACAGGTTTCGTCTCTATTCTGTTACCATTCTGCAACTCCATACTGTCTCTTCCTTGGTCTTCCCCACTTGGACCCTTGCGGCTGTAACAGCTGCACTTTGTGTCTCAATAACAATTTCTTCACAACTTTGTTTTAAACACCATAGCTGGAACTTTAAGTCAAACAGGCTCCACACTGGCTCCACTAATCTCATTTCTCTCCACTCCCATCGCACTTAGCTATAGTCACAACACACTATCTCTTACTTACTTCCTACCCCCTACTTGCTGGTTTGGGCGTTAGAAGTCCCCCTTATTCACTCCATACATAGCATGCTCTTGGCATCGTGGTATAAATGAGCACCTTCACCTATCTTGTCACATGCCTGTTCTTTTACAGTTGCTTCAGTCTTCCTGAAAATTTCTCGATCTTTCCCTCGATCTCCTGTGTCATCTTCCTCTCCGAATTCGCCGTCACTCCCAGGTAACTGAAGCTTCCTTGTCCGTCTACTTCCTCGTGCTCTTCCATCTCCTCCCCTCAATCTATACCTCATATCTCACTGTTCATCACCTTCCTCATCCTTGCCCTTGGCCTGTGTATACCTTGTCTCTCATCCCTCAATGCCTGCTCTTCTCTTCTTGTATGCCATAGCCAGCCTGCTCCTTTACTCTTACTTGTCTTCACCATTTTATCCTGCCAGTAAAAAGTAACGGTGAATACCCTTGTGCAACAGTCTCCACCTCCAGCCTTCCACCAAACCCAGCTTGTGCTCTCACTTTTCTTTCACCCTCTTGATTCTTCTTACCCTAATAACAACTGGTCTGTTCACAATGTGATTCTATATTTCCGCTTTTCTAGGCACCTTGTCCACTTTCCTCTCAATCAATCAAAATACATCACTTTCTTCCCCCCACTCCCAGTTTTTCTCAATTTTCATATTCAAGCAGAAAATCAGATCAGTTGTTCCTGTTTTTAATCTGCTATCCTTATTTAATTTATTCCTATCCCATCTTAGTTGTTTTCCCAATCTTCTCATATACCTTACTTCCCATACCAGCAAGGATTAACCTCTCGTTCTTTACCGTCACTTCTATAACTTGATACCAGGGTCTCCATAGGTATAAGTTTGTTTGGGTGATTTGGCCAGTGGCTTTGCTCACCAAGGCTTGCCATATATATATACTCTCTCTCTTCTTAATATATATGTGCTATATATATATATATATCTATATCTTTATAACCACTCCAATATAGCTGAGTATATATAATATGTATGTACATATCACTCTCTCTCTCTCTCTCTTAACATATATATATATCTCTCTCTCATATATATAATATATAACCATATGTATATATAATATATATTAGATATATAAATATATATATATATAACAACAACCATAAGTAATAACCTTAATAATAATATATATATATGTATATATCTCTTTCACATATATATATACTCTTATGTATATCTCTCTCTCTCTCTCTCTCTTATATATATCTTCATCTATCTTCGTATATATATTATGTGATAATATTAACATATTGTTCAAATGTATATATATATATATAATATGTAATATATATATATAATAATATAATGTATATATATGTGTATATATATATTATATCTATATCTTATATATGCTTTACGTTAGGCAGTTCAGGAACTGCTCCAAACAAGCCCAGAGCAGGAGGGGAGAGGAGGGAAGGCAGAGGAGAGGGAGAGAGAGAGAGAGAGAGAGAGGGAGAGAGAGGAGATAAATTCTTTACTGTGCTACATACTTTATAGATTATATATATATCTCTCTATATATATATATATATATATATATATATATATATGCTGCTCTCTCTCTCTCTCTCTCTCTCTTTAATTTCTGTATATATATCTCATATAATATATATATATCTCTCATTTATTCTTCTGTAATAAGATATAAATAACACTTATAAATTAGATTCTTTTTCATTATTGCCAAAATTACCAACCCACTTTTATGAAACTATCAAAAAACAATAAAATTCACCCTTCCCAATGTCTATAAGTGGTTTGCATTTGGTGGAAACGTTTTAAACTTCCACAACAGAGTAGAGAAATAATAATAAAAAAATAATGATACAGCTAAAAATTTTATGTGGCAGCTCAAACACCTGTATTCAATTCGCCACCCGGCATATGCGTTTGTATAAATCTTAGCCTTCGATATTTTTATAAACACCAGTGTGAAAGATGGGTTAATTTACTAAAATCAATCCAAATAAATTTTCTGGTGCTTTTTACCTTTATATCAATAATTGCTTCTTTATTAATTTTCACGGGCAGGGGTACAGAATATAGATCCAAAATGTAGCAAATATTAAAACCTTTATCATGGTTCAAATCCCTTATACACAAAATGAAATCTTGTTAGCCAACTTGGTGTACATGGGTTAACTAAATTTTGCTAGTAGGTATTACCGCTCTTTCGGGTGGCCGACACGAAGGAAGTACCATCGGTACCCATC
>JABUQX010051190.1:0-35000 GCA_015478945.1 Trachelipus rathkii
CGAGAGATAATGATTTTCAATCTAAGCATAATGTTCTAAATATTATTTATATTGTTAAGTATAATAATATTATTTTGATTATCTATTATTAGGTATTGGATAATTATTATGTTATTATTATTATTATTATTCATTATTTATTAGGTTATTATTTTATTATTATTATTATTGTACTAAGAGACTTAATCATCATTATATTAGATGATTGGATATATGTAATTATTAAAGACATATTATTATCTATATTATCAACGACACAATGCGATTATTCTGTATAATGTATACTATATAGTTATTGATTATTATTATTGATTATTATTATTATTATTTACTTATTGATTATTTTATGTATGTATTATTATTATTATTATTATTATTATTATTATTATTATTAATTATTATTAATTATTATTATTGAATTATTATTATTATTATTAATTATTATTTATTATGTATTATTATTTAGTTATGCTTATTATATTATTATGTGATGTGATTATTATTGATAATGGTTTGCATTATTATTTATTATTATGGTATTATTAGGTTATTATTATTATTATTATTAATATATTATTAGTAATTAGTTATTGAAAGTTATTATTTCCTACTAGTGGTTATAATTATTTTTAGACTCTTATTTTAGATGTTTTAAAGTTTCCAAGGACGATAAAGCTTTGTTGGCGATATTAGTAGACATTTCCATACTAACGAAATTAATTTTGGTTATAGTAATGTGATTGAGGTACTTTGAAGTTGTAAACTGTTTGACAGATATAATATAAAAATATGGTGCCATTTTGTTATTTATTTAATAAAAAAGAAATGTTGTATTATTATGTATTGATTTTATTATTATTATTATTTTATTTTATTATATATTATTATTATTATTTATTATGTATTATTATTTTATTTTATTATTAAAAGTATCACTAGTGTTATTTCGTTCATTCCTTATGAATTATTAGATGAGTTTATTAGTGGGTATTATTCATTATAAGTATTATTTTTATTATTATTTATTATTATTATTATTGATATTTTTATATGTTTATTATTATTATCATTATTATAATTTTTATTATTCATTTTATGTAATTATAGTCGATTATTAAGATAAATTTCGAAACGTTCCATTTTGGAATACAAAATTGATTATTATATTATTATATATTTTTATCTATTATTCATTATTCTGATGATAGATTAATTTTTTTTCGCTTGGTATCATGTATTTCGTTATTATTATTCATTATAATTTTCATTTAAAATGATTATTATTATTATTATTTTAATTCTTTTATTATTATTAATGTATTATTATTAATAGTATCATATTTTTATTTATATTATTATTATTATTAATTATTATTATTAATTATTATTATTATTATTATTAATTTAATTATTCTTGATTATTATTATTATTAATTATTATTATTATTATTATTGATTATTATTGATTATTATTTATGTATGTATTATTATTATTATTATTATTATTTTCATTATTATTATGATTACATTATAATTAATTATGATTAATGATTATTATTATTATTATTATTATTATTATTATTATTATTATTATTATTATTATTATTATTATTATTATTATTATTATTATTATTATTATTATTATTATTATTATTATATTGATTATTAGGTATTATTATTATTATTATTATTTATATTATTATTATTATTAATGATTAATTATTTTATTATATTATTTATGTTATATTATTGAATATTATTTATAATATTGCTAATATTATTAAAATTATTATAAATATTACAATTTATAAATTAAAAAAAATATTTTATATTTGTTACCGATAAAATTAAAAAAATTTGCAAAGAATTTTAAGTGCAAAATAAATTTGTCAAATAATTTTAGAATAAAATAATTCTTTTTATAACATTATAAAAATATTTGGTTGTTAGGAATCTTATTTAACTCTTACTTTTAAAATATTAAATCTATGTTAAATTTTTGACCTTAACATGCTTCATGCGCATTAATCCCTATTTTTTGGAAGTGCATATGGCATTAAAAGCTTTTTGTTATATTATATATATAATATATATACTATATAGTATATTAATAGTATATATATATATCATATAGTATAGTATATATATATATATTATTATATATATATATATTATATATATATATAATATTATATAGTATATATATACTATCATTATATATATATATATATATAATATATATAATATTATTATATAATATATTATATATGATATATATATATATATGATATATATATATGTTATATATATATACTAGTTATATAGTATGATATATATATAAATATATATATATATATATATATATATATATATATATATTAAAGCATATGTCTGCAAAAAATTTTATAGGTGCCCTTAAAAACGAATTCAACCTACCTAATTATTTAAAAGTAGTAAGTTAAAGTTTTTAAAACGCAAACGACGTTTTCATCATATTAAAAAAAGAAGTTTTCTTTAAATCTAAACATTATTTATCAAATTTCTGTGCATTCTATAGCTCCTTTGGCCTAATTAATTGATCTAATATGATTTTGTTTTTTAATTTTTAAAATTGTGACTCAGTTATAATAATATAGCAATTATTGAAATAATAATAATAATTCAATAATAAGTATAATCTTAATAACAATTTTACAAGAAATAATGAATGATAATAATAATAATAATAACAGATATAATAATAATAATTTTTAATTATTTATAAAATAATGAATAATAATAATAATAATATATAATCAATAATAATAATAATAATGAATAATAATAATAGATAATAATAATAGATAATAACAATAATAATATTACAATAATAATAATTAAATGAATATAATAATATAATAATATAATAATAATAATAATATGAATATTATAATAATAATAATAATAATAATAATATAATAATAACAATAATAATAATAATAATGATAATAATAATGAATAATAATCATAATAGATGATACATAATATAATGAATAAAATAATAATATAATATTATAATAATAATAATAATATAATAGTAATAATATAATAATGAATTGAATATATAATGAATAATAATAATAATAATTAATAATAATAATGAATAATAATAATATAATAAAAATAATTAATAATAATAATAATAGATGATAATAATAAATATGAATAATAATAATAAAATATAATAATAATAATAATAGATCATAATAATAATAATAATAATAATAATCAATAATATTAATATGGATGATGATAATATATAATAATCAAGCTAATAATAATTAAGTGTTTATATTTATTTATTTATAATAGTTTTATTTATTAGGTATATTAATAGTCTATTAAATAATAATAATACATAATATTATAATAATAATAATAATAATGGAATAATATAATAATAATAAGCTAACACAAGCGTAGTCCATAAGTAAGTACTAGGAGTTTTGTTGTAGGTAAGAGATGGTGATCGAAGTGAAGAAGTATGCATGTGATGTTGGTGTTGGTGAAGATGGAGATGTTGAAGTCATGTGTTGGGTTGTTAAGATCAGTGGAGGGGTTTAGAATGGGATATTATGGATCATTGACTGTTCTATGTAGAAATTTAAGTTAGTGGGGGCTTGGATGGAGCAGAAGAAGCTGATACGGAAGGAAGTGGGTAATAATTAAGAGGAGCGAGTTAAGTGAAGCAAGGTAATAAGAGATAATATGTAAGAGGCTCGCAAGTAAATCAGATTGAAATGTGAACAAGTTGCAGAACTGAATTGAAAGTTGAAAAAGAATTGATAAATGAGGAATGAACGTAATTAGAGAGTTATGGTGTGGTGTGAAGAAAGGGGTAACAAGAGAATGAAATGAAAGTACGTTGAGATGGGTTTGGTCATGTGGAAAGGATTGAATTTGATAGTCGTTGTTGTTTAAGCGGACTGTACTAGTTGGTGAAGTGTTGTTGGGAACGACCGCTGGGAGACCTAAGAAAAACGTGGAAGTTAAGTCAGTAAATGAATTGTCTGAAGGAGTGAAAATGCGAGGTTTTGGCAGATGGCCCAGAGAATAAAGGTGCATAATAAGGAGAGATGTGGTGGGGTTTTTGGTGAGGGGGTAATGGTTGTGAGCCCTCCCTGGGGCCAGCGGGATGAACCCTTACACTGACCATTCTACTAATAGTGAAGGATCCGTCGCGGTGCACAGTGAACGCTCTCGGGTGGATTTTCAGACTGCGACGAATTCTTACTAATTAATGGTACAGAAAAGGCTGGGGTTTCTTTTCGACTTTTGTCATATTCTTCTACTGCTTTCCTTTTCCGATGCATGTACGCACCTTACCCCCAGTCTTGGGAAGAAAAAGGTAGATGAATAAATAATAATAATATAAGTAATATAAATAATATAATAATAATAATACTAATATAATAATAATATATAAATAATAATAATATAATGAATAATAATAATAATAATAATAAGTATATAATAATAAGAATAATGAATAATTAATAATAATAATATAATAGTATTAATATTAATAATAATAATAATAATAATATAAAATATGTTGTTTCGTAAGTAATAATAATAATTATAATGAATAATAATATTATACTAATAATCATAATATAGATATATAATAATAATAATATAATAAAAATAATAATAAATAATATGATAATAAGTAATAATAATAATAAGTAATAATAATAATAATAATCAATAAAGAATAATAATAATGATAATAAAATATAATATAATAATCATAATAATAATATAATATAATAATAATAATACATGGAGACAATAATAATAGATATAATAATATAATAATAATAATAATAATAATAATAATAATAATAATAATAATAATAATAATAATAATAATAATAATAATAATAATAATAATAATAATAATAATAGTAATAATAAAATAAAAAAATAATTTTAATAATAATAGATAATATATAATACTAATATATAATAATATATATAATAATATAATAATAGTCAATAATAATAATAAAATCATAAATAAGATGAATAATAATAATGATTATATAATAATAATAACTGAATATAATAATAATAAACCACTGTAAAATGCAAATTTTTTTTACGTTATATATAAGACTTGATTCCTTAATGTAGTTTTTTTGAGACCGTCCAATTTATATTGGAGTTTATCTATAATGTTCAGTTTTGCCGCCATTCACTTGAAAACTAAAAAAAATGTAAAAAATTCTTTTTACCATTTCATAAATCAAGAAACGCCATATTTTTTTATGATTTGTCCTATCAATTTGATGTTTTTACAGCATTTATATTTGGGCAAGTACACATATTTAATTTAGATAATCTGTTTGTATAGCTAACCGTTTTGTTTCTGTTCATGGAAAAAAATATTGATTTTTTTTTTTTGCAATTTTTTGAATGTTTACATGAGAATGGTGTCAAAACTGGGCCTGACAGCCAAAAACCAATACGATATTTCAGTTCTGCATGAAAAATCATGAAAGAAGTAGTTATTTTTTGTCTTGGAACAAATTCTTTGTTGACAAGAGAATTATTTATTATATTAGTGTATTCAACACATTTATCTACTTTAATTTATCGAAATATTTTGTTAGAACAACAGTTTATGGGGTATTGCAACTTACTTACAAAAATGTCGAATGGTATGCAATAAAAGTTGGCTTTCCATGTTAACGATAGATACTGGATTGAATGAAAAGGAGATTGTAACCTTCAATTTTAATACCGAATGTTAAATAGAGATCTTTCCGAAAATTCTGTGTTAATTATAGAGAAAAACTTTATAGATATAATTTTTATTATTTTGTTTTTGCCTTACAACTTCTTGTGATTAAATAAATTATTGCCAGCGAATTAGAAATCAAAAACAAAATAATGGATTGAAATGCTTTTGTTAAATTTAAGCAAAATAAAAAGATATTAGATGCTTTCTTTACAGCAGTTTAATTTAAAACACTGAAAGAAAGGGAAAGTTGGTTTCGCTCAAACTTCGTAAACGAGAGGTTACGGGATTGATCTTCCGTTAGTTTCCAAATTATGGCAAATAAAATGAGTACCAGCTCCTTTGCTTTATACTGACCACGATAATAACAAATATAAAGTACGGTTGAAGCCACCCAGTCATCGGATAACTCTTAACAGTCACGCATTCTTTCTTTTGTGTTTAAATCCAGCTTGGGTTTAGCTCTCAAAGATATATCTCAAAACACATGATGAATCGCTCCGATTCCAGCCAAACTGCCACGCCACCGATCTCGGACACCCTTTTCTTTACGTTGTTAGTTACCTGGACCTAAGTTTAGCCTAATTTAGTTTTAAATCTCGATTTTGACATCGCTATCTTCGTATATCCTATACATTTTAAAGAATCTTTAAAATTATATTAATATAGAAATTTATTGAGAATTTCTAAAATAATTATAATGTTATTAGCGATTATTAAAAAGCATTAAGAGGAGCTATAATTACTTAATATATATATATATATATATAATATATATATATATATAGTAGTATATATATATAGTCTATATATATATTATAATATTATATACTATATATATATATTATATATAATATATATATATATATATGTATATTTATATATACATATTATATATATATAGTATACTATATAGTATATATATATATATATATATATATATATATTATATATAGTATTATGATATATTATATAGTATTATATATTATATTAATATTATATATATATATATATATATATATATATATATATATATTATATATTATATTGTATATATAGTATTGATATAATTTTGTAGCAAATCAAAAATTTTTGCTAGAGAAAGACCATTTTTAAGGTGTACATCTATTTTTAGAAATATTTTTAGACGTAATTGAATGTGATGTTTCATTTGAGTGTCTAATTTTCTAATTTGAAACTTTAAATTAAATGAAAAAGCTACAGATAAATTAGGTATATTCAATAATAAAATGAAAAAAATAGCACAAAAGATTTCCTATGCTTCTCTGGAACAAAAAAACTATCAGACGTAAATGTACGAGAAAGTTAATTTAATCTAAATATTACAATATATAGATATTATTATATATATATATATATATATATATATGATAATATATATGATATATATATAGTATATATATATTATATATAATATTATATATATATATGTATATATATATAGACTTTATTAATATATATATTATAGGTATATATATATATATAAACCAATTATATATATATATATATATATATATATATATATATATTATATATATATATATATATAGTCATATATAGTAGTATATATATAGTATATATATATATAATATATATAGATAGTATATTATATATACATATATATACTATATATATAAAATATATATATATCTATTTAAGTATATATTCATATATTATATATATATATGTATATATATATATATATATATATATATATAATATATATATATATATATATTATATATATATATATATATATTATATATATATATTAGTATATTTATATATATTATATACATATATACTATAATATATATTTATATATATATTATATGTATAGTAATATATATATATATATATATATATATTATTTTATCTATATATTATATATATAGATATATAGTATATACATATTTATATATGTATCATTATATATATATATACGAATATATATAATTGATAGTATTATATATATATATCTATATTTAATATATATATATATATAGTATATATTATATATAGATATATATTTATACTATATACTATATAGTATACGCCGTATATAATATATATATATATATATATATATATATATTATATATATATATATATACTATATATATATATTATAATATTATATATATATATATATATATATATATGTATATTATAGTATAAATATTATCATATATTCTCTATATATATATATATATGATATATAATATAGTATATATATATACTATATATATATATATATTATATATATATATATATATTATATATATATATATATATATATTATATTTATCTAATAGTATATATATATATATATCTATATGATAATATATATAATATATTAGATATATATATATATATATATATATATATATATTAAGCGAGTGGGTGAGGTCATTAACTAATTGGGCATATAATTAAATCACTCACTTCTGAATACAATTAATAATAAAAGATCAAGGTGTATTAAAGATGTTGGATGTATGTTCTTTTTAATATCCTTCCTTGTAATTTGTTTTTGATCGCAGTTAATTGTAAGATCTTTTTTAATAGTATATAATTAAACATGGACTTTGATCTGACAGTGAAATAATTTTCGTTATTATTTCGATTCAATATTATATAATTTTAGAACGATTTTGCAAAAGGGGCGGTGGGCCAATAGTGCCTCAATGTACTTTGCTAGATTTATTCACCATTCTCTATGTTTTTATCTTATTACATCACTGATGATCAACACAGCGTATTATTTAAGACACACTAATGTTTGTTCATTAATTAATATTAACACATTTAATTTAACTTTACTAGAATAATATACATTAGCGGTGCCAGGGCATGCCTAGGAAACGTCTTATGGACTGATGTTCGTATCCGAACTCTCCTTCATACTCGGTTGCATATAGACCGGGTAGGAGAAAGGCGTCTCTACTTGGTTGTTTTCATTTCTGATGGATTATGACCAGTCCCAGGTAGCTGAGGCTAATGAAGACGCAGATCACAAATGCGATAATTTATCCTAATTTTCAACGACAAATCTCTGACGGGGTACCATTTCGCTCGATTGTTTGAAAGTTAGCCCAATGAACAGTGAACATAAAACTTGTATATATTATAGATAATATATATATATTATATATATAATTATATATATATTTATTATTATTATTATTATTATACAATCCCTTTGTCCCGCTTGACGGGGTCATGTGGGTGCGTAAGCCTCCCTCATTACACCCCCTCTCATCTGCGCCCTCACCCACCTCTCCCCACACTCTATCCTCGCCAACACCTACCCTCTTCTCCCCCATGCGCATCCTCCCGCAGCATCTCCTTTATCCATCATATCCACCTTGCCTTCTTGTCTCCCCCTTTCCTCTCGTTCCTATCCCTCCGCTCCCAACTCTCTAACCACTCTCTGTTCTCCATTCTCACTAAATGCCATACATCTTAACATTCCCTTTCTCCGTCTTCCACGAGACTTTCCTCAATCACATCTCTCCCTCAGCCACGCTATTGCCTAATCCTCTCCTTCTACTGACCCCATCAAACCGCTCTCAACTCCCTCATGCTCAAATACTTCCAACTTTTTCCTGGACGCTGGCATTCAACCTCCACCGTTCACACCCGTACAATACCGCTGGTACACAGATTTTCTCGAACATACTTATCTTGACTTTTCTGTGATAGATCCCCCCTTTCCATATTTCTCTTCAGACCACTCAAGCTCTCATATCCTTCACCTATTCTTGCTCTATCGCTCCTTATCCTCCGCCCTTACCCAACTCATCCAAAATCTAAAAACTTTACTTCTTCAATACTGACAGCCCTAGCTTAACCTCTAACACTCATCTTACACTCTTCCTCTCCTCAAAAACATCTAATACTTTACTCTTACCTGGAATTATTTTAAGCCCCTTTTGTCCACACATTCTCTCAACTCCCTCACAATACCTCAGCTTCGCGCTCTTGCGCCACTAGGGCCGTATCATCCGCAAACAGTATCATGTTCACTTTCCTTCTATCATTCCCATTCATCATTCCACCCCCCTCGCGCTTCTCCTCACCATTGCCTGACTGCAACACACTCTACCTAAACAGATGGCAAAAGCCACGCGGCGAATTACAACACCCTGCCTCAATCCAACACATCCAACATCTCACTTCCCCTCTAACACTCTACAACTTCTACTATTCTATTAAAAAGCCTAATACTTTCGCCTAAATTACCCCACCCCATTTTTCCTCAACACGCCTCCATAATTCACGCCTATTCACTCTAATCATTGCGTTCTCTAATCTAAAAAACACTCAATACACTTTCCTTTCCTTCTGCTATAGCTTTTCTCCACAAGCATCTTTTGTGTAAACACTTGGTCCACACACCCTCTTCCTCCCTAAATCCTCCTTGTTCTTCCCCCTTTCTCCCCTCCGTTAAACCTCTTACTCTCTCAATCAGTATTCTTCCGTACACTTTCCTACCATATCTTAAAGAGACATAGTACCTCTAATAATTTCCACATTCCAGTCCTACGTCCCTTCCCCTTATTACAGAGGACAACAACCATCCTCCCAAGTCTGTGGGTAACTCCACCACTCCTCCAACATATATTATAAAACCTATACAGCCATTCCTCCACCGTCTACCCTCCTTTGCAACAATTTCCATTCTCACACCATCCAGATCCTGGCGGACTCCCTTTTTTTCCTTTATTTCACAGCCCTAATAAGTTTGTGCCATTTTGGTATTTCATCTCCGCCTCCTCCCCACTTCATTTCCATCCTCACCTCTTGCATGTTTTCTTGCTCCCGCTACGCCCACCCCGTTCATTTCAAGTGTCAGCTAAAGTACTCCCGCCGAGCACTCTTGCTCACCGCTATCCTCTCCTCCTATCCACTCCCCATCTCCTCACCTTATTCCTCTCCCCCAACCCCTCTTCTTCTTCTTTGTTTATTAACTTTCTTTCCAAAACAGCTTACTCCGAGTTCCAAATTTTCGGCGTCACTCTTCTACAGACATTGCCGCCTTTTGCTCTTCTCTTCGCCCTCCCCAACGCCCTCTTTGCTTCCACTCTAATCCTTTGCTATATTCCTCCACTATTTCTTCTACTTCCCAACCATCTTCACATAGGCCCGGTGCCTTTTTCTCTTTTTTCACCCACCTCACTCACGCTCGCCTCACTTCACCATTTCACTCCCCTTTCCTTCTGCTTGCACCCCACCCTTTTTACTCCAAATACCCTTCTAGCCTCTTCACATATTGCCTCTCAATCTCTTCCACTCTCCCTCCACCTCCCCAATTCCCGGTCCCTCTCACGTTTCTCCACTGTCCTCGCATACTCCCCTGCCTCAACGCCGCTCCCAACACCCGTCCTCCAATTTTTCCATCCCCTCTGCTTTATCATTCCACTCTCCTCTTGTTCTCCCTCCTCCTAACCATCACCTCTCTCCACCCTTATCCCTGGCAAGGCACCAAATACGTGATCCGAAATCCCCCCCCCGCCCTGGCTAAATACATTTTAATCTATATAAATCTATGCTCTATCCTTTTCCATTTGACACACCCATAATGGCTAGTAACAGCGCTTTCCCCACCCCGTTATCGTCACTCTTCCTGTATACTTATGATTCTCACTTTTTTTAAACGCCACGTATTCCCGCACTATCATTCTTCTTCGACACACAACTCTATCAACTTTCTCCATTAGGCATTCCTCTCACCCTACCGCCAAAAGGTCCATTATTCTTCTCACCCCCACCCTTCCCACTCCTGCATTCATCTCCCATTAGCGCAAATTTTTTCGAGTTTACAAAACTTTCCCAACACTCATTCAGCTCCTCCCAAAATCTTTCTCTCTCCTCCTCCTCGGCTCCATTCACTGGGTGCGGGTACGCACATACAAAAACCACATTTCCCCCCCGAATTTCACTTTTACCCACATTAACCTAGCTCACCTGTTTACACAGTCTCACCTTATCCCACATCTCTTTCCTATAATATTCCACCGCCTTCCCCCGCCTCACTCTCCGTCGTTCACCCCCGAAATCATACCCTTGTATTCTCCAAAATTCATCTCCCTCTTTCCTTTCAACTTAGTCTCTGTTATCCCTAGCACATCAACCTTTTTTCCTCAAACATCAACCCTACTTCCTCCCTCTTCAAATCCTCGTTTACCCCTCTCACATTCATACACCCCCCCTAATTACCACTCTCCTCCCCATCTTTCCCTATTTCTAATAGTAAGTCACTCAGGGCTGTAGCGCTTTGAATGGAACCCCCCCCTTGGTAATGTTCCATGCGAGGGCTACAGCGCCGCTCACCACCCACAATATCACAACAGAAATACGTGTAAAATATATAAGACACAATGAAAAGGTTAATTACTTTAAAACATCCTTAAAATCACTTCATATAAAAGAAAAAGGTTAAAATGACAATATACAGTAAAAATATAAAAGGTTATAACCTACACTATCAATTTATATTTCTTCCCACCCCCCCTCCCCCCCCCCCCCCCCCCCCCCCCCCCCCTTTTCTTTCCTCTTTAAAATTTACACGTTAAAAATTTTATCCATTAAAAATAAAAAAAAACTTTATTTAATCTTTAAAATTCTTTAAAATCTCCTATATTGCTATATATTTGCCATATATATACATATATATATATATATATATATATATATATATATATACATATATACATATATATATATATATATAAATAATTTCAATTTTTTAACTTTTTCAAATTAATAACTATTCCTTTAAGTTTTTAATTCCGTAAGAGTTTTTTATTTATTCAACCTCAATGATGCTCTCAAAAATACAACATTAATTTTGTTGCGGTGTAAACTATCTCCCAAACTTATGATATTGGACAATTTATATATAAATGTCGAGTTACTTATAATATATGATTATAACATTTGCTTAATTCTTCTGAACAGTTCACTTAAATGCCTGCAAATCCTCTCTTGTTAAATCCCCCTTAATTCAACTTCCATAATGAGTTACTGTGTAACTCTAACAAAAATTTCAACTACACAAACTATCTTTATATATTTTTTTTTTTTTTTCTTTTAAATAATTATTTTTAATCTTTTTTCCTAGAATGTCTAGAATCACAGAAATAACTTTATTTTTTTTTTTTTTTCTTTATAGGTGTGTAGCAAGATACTAGTGATATTCACTTGGACCATGTGGTTGTGGTTTAATGCCAGAAGGAACATCAGGGTAATGAGCTACTTAGTTTTGTTGCTTTGTTCTTTCTTTATTGATACCAGGGTGTTTTTATGAAAAAAGGTTATTCGCTCTTTCCTACTAATTATTCATAATTATTTTAATACTACCTTCGACCCTCCGTAAATTTCACTATTTTCTTTTTTTATACATAATTTTCATAACTCTCAGATATATATTTCCTCTAATTTTTAAACTAAAAATTTATTTTTATAACTCAAAAAAAGATTTAATAATATATATTTTTATTTTAATTTAATTTTATTTATATTATTGGAATTTTATTTATTTTTATATATTATTTTTATATATATTTATTTCCCTTATTTTTTTATTCTATAAATAATTGATTTATTTATTATTTTTTTTATAATTTTTTATTTAATTTTATTATTTATTTAAATATTTTTTATTATTAATATTTTTTACACAATTTTTTCAAATTATTCTTAACTCAAAATGTCTTTAGTTATTTATTTCTTCTGTTATAGTTTTTATTTAATTTTCAGATTTTACGATAATTTTCTATTTAATTATTTTTTATATTTTTATTTTATTATTTTATTTTATAATTATCTTTATTTTATAAATTAATTATTTATTGATTTTTTTATATAATTAATTTATATATTTTTTAATTTTATTTAGGTTTTAATATTATTTAGTGCTATTTAATCCTATATAAATAATTTTTATTTTATTATATTTTTTTTAAATTTATTTATATTATTTTATATTTTTTTTCATTTTTTTTATTTTTTTATTTTTTTTATTTATATTTAATATTTATTTTTAATTTATTTTATGTTAATTCTATTTTTTAATATTTTTTTTATTTTTTTTATTTTTTTTTTAATTCTATTTTTATGTTTTTATTCTTATAAGCATATAATCTTTATTAAATAATGTTAAAATAAAAATATAATTTATATATTTATTAAATGATTATACTTTATTTTAAATTATATTAATTTAATTTTATTTTATTTATAAATATTATTTGGTATATATATTTATATATTTTAAAATTAATTATTTTTTATTTATTATAATTTTTTTAATTTTTTTTATTTATTTTATTTTTTATATTTTCTTTGTAGTGTGGTTACATTATTTTATAAATGATTGTTTGTATTCAAAAATTCTGTTTATTTATCGTGAGGGGTAATATTTTTTTCGTTAGTATTAATTAAATACAATTGTGAAATTATTTCACGCTATCTTTTTTGTTTCTTAATTGCTTTCAATATTTTTCATGTTATTTATATTTTTTTATTAAGTTTTTTTTATTTCATTAAAATATTAATTATTTTATTTAGATTATTTGTTTATATTTATAATTTTGAATTCTTTTTTAATATTAAGTTTTTAATTTTTTTTTTTAAATATTTTTTTATTTTATTTTATATTTATTTATTTGATTATTTATTATTTTTTTTTTAATTTATTATTATTTATTTATTATTTTAATAGTAATTTATTATTATTTTATTTATTTTTATATATTTTTCATTTTTTTATTATTTTTATTTATTTTTATTAATTTATTTTTTATTTATATTTAATTTATTTTTATTATGTATTTCTTAATTATGGTTCTTTTATTTTAACTTAATTGTTGTAAAATTTTTAATGTTTTTTTTTCTATATTTGATATTTTCGAAATTTTATCTCATTATTTTTTTATATAATATTTTTAATTTATTATCCTTCTCTACTTATTTTAATTAATTTATTATTTATTTATTTTATAAATTAATATTATTTCTTTTGTATTATTGTATTTTTTATATTAGAAATTTATTTTTATTATTAATTTAATTTTAAATTAAAATAATAAATTCATATTTCCACTTCCCACTCCGGATACTATCCTGCGAGCTTTTTTGACGATGCGGGGTCACTTCTATATAATTTTTATTAATTTTTATCATTCTCTGTACTTCTGTCTCGGGTGGTTATGTGGATAATTTTGTATTATTTTTAATTGACGGGGTGGTGGTGTATTGAATGTTGGTTGCACCTTATTGTATATTAATTGAGATTCCTCCTACTTACTTTTCTTCATTCTAATGCAACTAACCATGCTAACATACAAACTAACTTTAGCATTAAAATTAGATGTATTCAAATACACGTTAATTTATTTGTATGGTTTGTTTCCATTAAGGTGTTTTTCAGAGAAATATAGCATATACTGTTACGTATTACTCATTCATTATATGTAATTCATAAAATAGCTTTTAGGAACTGAGAAATAAATTTAGCCCGAAGTCACTAAAAGAAGCCAAAAGAGCATACTTTCACTCAATTTTTTTTAATAACTAATTTAAGTGTCGCCAGAGCACAAAATAATTTTGGATAAATCTGATAGAGAGTAGGTCATTTCTTTTTTGAAAGAGATTTCTAATAATCGTCTTGTGATATTTTATTTAGAGAGTTAATTGAAAAGTCCCAGTAATTATATATACTAATTGAGTTGAATTTTAACCCTCAACATAAATTGAAATATGTACCCAAGTTACAAACCTTATTTATTATATAATCGGAATTATAGGATTGGTTCCTGGAGTCAACCTTTTATAAATAGCCTATATTAATATATATTAATTATTGTATCAGAGCGTATTATATTATGTACCGGATAGTATATTATTTTAGTTGAATATTTAATATATTTATTCATATTATATATATATAGTTAGCAAATAAAAAAAAAATTAAAGTTTCATAAATATAATATATTTATGTTAGATCTATTATTTTTTATATTGTTTTATAATATTTATTATTATAATATATATATTTTAATATATAGTTCGATTCAGATTAAACTGTGGTTATAGATTCTTAATTGAAAAAAGAATAAACTTTTTTGATTGTCACAATGTCTCATTATTTTATTTAGGTAAGTTAATATATTCTATGTGGTTAAGAATAGCTTTATTATAATTGTATTATAGTAGAGTATAAGTAATTATTATAAATTATTTAAAGGCTTTATATATTATATACTATATAATATATATTAAATATATAAATAAGGAGAAATGGGAGACGTGATTCCAATATTATAAATATTATACTTTATATACATAATTATATATTTTATAATTATATAGAATGTAGATTTAATAATATATGTATTATTATAATTATTGTTAATTTTGGTTTGTTTTAAATTTTATCAGAAATTTTTTATTTTGTCAATATAAACAAAATGTATAATTTTAATTTATTTTGACGTATTTATTCAATATTTTATATATGAATATTTTTAGTAATATATATATAATATATAGCATATAAAATTTTTATCTATTCATCACTACACATATTTGCTTCTGTTATCTAAGACCGTCGTTGGCAGATCATGGAGAACCGACACAACTGGGATAAAGGGTCATTTTGCTCTGAAGACGAGAAGAATGAATAGAGTCAAGAAGCACTACCAGATACGCAGAAGGACCTGCTCGGCGTCGAAGTCGCTCATAATCCCTCTAGAAATATAGAATTCGATAGGGAGGTATGGCATGCTCTATATGAGAGACTTATTGTGAAGAATAAATAAACAAATCAATTGAACTGGAATTAGTGATAAATTGAGTATAAATATGACCTACAAGAAAAGTAAAATATAAATAACTATATATCTATAATGCATAACTATAATAAAATTAACAAATTAATTCATACATTCAGAGGATATCAAAATCATGTATAAGCATTTTTTCGAAAATTAATATCTATAAAATATTTAGAAAATATATTTATACCAAAATAATAGAAAATTGAAAATTAAAAATTATAATAGAAAATAAACACGTATCTTTTAATAGATTAATTGGAACATTGGTTTAAAAATATTAAATAAGAAATTATTTAATATAATGATTTTAATACTCGAGGAACAAAGGCTGCGATATTTATTAAATTAGATTTTAACTCATTTTAAAACTAAAAACAATAAAAATAATTGATGCTTAGAAAAACTTCCAATTTTCCAATCGTTTCTTTTCTCAAACTTTTATGATTTAATTTTTAATTGGAATCATTTTAAATGTAAAAATTATTTAAATATCTTACAATTTAAAATAATTAAGAAATTTATGAAATTTAATTTTTTTTATTATTAGTCCAGTTTAAATATTTTATTTGTTGGGAACATTAAAAAGATTTGTGTTTGAATATTCTACAGCGGATCAGAGTAACATATGGTAAGTATTTTTTCACATTTTCGCGATGGGTTTAAGTGGCGTAATAACAGTGTAAGCATAGACAAATACTCACACTCAGGTTCATTTTCTCACCTTATTTAGCCTCTATGTATATCTACATTAATATACCTTTAAAAGGACCAAGTACAGTGGGAATATTTCTTATTGTCACGCCTAGAAGTCAAGATCACCTACTGGATATAGAGCTCTATGGGAAGAACAGAATAAAGTTTTATGTATAGGCATTATTATTGGAAGAAGATTCTAGTATAAATCTAATTATAACTCTATGAAAAGTGGGCGATATAATCCCTATACCTGAGTTAGTTATATTTTTCCTCTGCAGGTGTTTGAGTTTAAAATTAGAGTAAAATGATATTTATTTCTTAGAAGTTGCAATTACTAATAATTGGTTAAGTAAGTTTTTTTCAGAGGTCACAGAAGTAAATATAGAAATAATGACTTAGGTATATATTTATCCAAATACTGACTAATGTGTAGCGGAAAGCCCCTTTACCTAGGTAAGTTGTTTTAGAATTATAAATTAGATTATATATATATTATATATATATATATATATATTATATATTATTATATATTTTTTTTAATTTATTTTTTTATTTATTTTAATTATATATTATTTATTTATATTTTAATTTATATTTAATTTTATTAATTATTTATTTATTTATTAGTGATTTTAAATTATTTATATTATTTATTTATTATTTATATTTTATTTTATTATTTATTTATTTTATATGTATATTTATATTTATAAATTTTCTCTCATTTATAATTTTAATTTTAATTTATGTAATTAATTATTATTTAATCATTATTATTTTATTATTAATTAAATTAATATTTATTTATTTAATTTAATTATTTTATTTTTATATTTTCAATAATTTATTTTTATTTTTATATTTAAATTTAATTTTAAATATTTTTATTTATTAAATTTAATTATTATTTAATTTTTATTAATATATTTATTTTTTTTACCATTGAAAATTAATTTATATTTATATAATGTTATATTTTATTTTGTATGTTAAATTTATGTTATATTATTTATTAATTATTTATATTTAATTTATTTATATTTATATTAATTTATATTTAATTATATATATTTAATTATATTATATATATATATTATATTTATATATATATATATTAATTTATATAATATATATATATTTATATTATCCTCTCACATTATAGGTTATATATACACTATACTTCACCTTTATAATAAAGATGAAAGTTATGATAATAATATAGTCATGAATATATGAAATAATTTCCGAACAGCCTTATGCCGGGAACCCTTACATGTTTTAGATTTATTGTATTAGCGTATTATGCATGCCGTTCAACTAGGGCTACAAATTCCTAGATTAATAGCAGGCCAATGTATAATAAATATTATATTTATTGTTCTTTATTATAATGTTTATTCTTGACACCGTTTATAATTTATATTTATATTCTATATTTATTATTATAATTTTATAATTTTATATTCTTGTCATTGTAATGGACTCATTTGAACTCACTAGTTATATAACACCTCTTTTGAGGGAAGCTCTTTAGATTTAGGATAACCTTTTTATTATATTGTCTTTTTGGTTTACCGTTCTAAATTTGTAATTTATATAAATTATTATATATTAGCTTTTAAACATACAGTCTATTAGCTTAGAAAATATTCTGTATCAAATAGTATGAATTTATTACAAAATATTTAGCAAAAGCGGAGAGGTATATATACATATTAAATAATATATATTATAATATATAAATTATAATTAATTAATATATAATATATATATTATAATAAATATAATTAAATATTAATATATATAATTTTATAATATAATAATAATAATAATAATAATATATATAATAATTAATAAATAATAATTAAAATTATAATGTTTGCCACAAGCACTAAATGAAGTTAACACCAGCTATTGAATAATTCATCGTAAAACTAATAGAATAGGTAACATAAGATATAAACTGTATTAAAACATATATGGAAATCAAAAGCGTTAATAATGTAAAATTATGTATGGAAATGGAAAATATAATAATAATTTTATATATATTTTTTTTATATCTCTCAAAAAACTACGATATGTGATAAATATACAGACTATAATACATACACTATATAAACTCATAAATAATGGAATACAGTCGCTCTATAAATTATTTTTCATTCACGCGTTGTGAGATAGAAGTCTCGTTGCGCGATCTGGTAGGCTACAAAATTGTAGTTGGTGTTTGTTGTTATTAACGTGATATTCCTCTCTCACATACCTTTCTCTGAATTAATTTATATGGGGAAGGAGGCAAGCGAAAGGATACAATTCGTCCAAGTACGATTCTCTATAAAGTCTCACAATTTCTAAATGTGTTCCACAAGAAAACAGAAAGACCCACGTGAAAGGTAATGTCGCCGCGAGACCTTCGCATAACCATAATACTTCATGGAGGGGGGAAACACTTAAGTAAATTAAGCCTATAAACCCGCCGGCGTCCAACACCAAAACTGTTAGAGACGCATCCAGAAGAAGACCCAAACCGATATCGAGTCAATAGTTGCAGGTATTAATCTATACTGGAGGGTTAGTTACTAGAAGTGATTAGTTTTTAGAGAGTCGAGAATTACAATAATTCTTTTTGTTCTAAGTCCACCATCTTTATACCATTGTGGAGTGAGCAAGCCACTTGATTTCTAAATAATGTTTTATATATAGAAGTATTTCCTTGTAAACTATCGTAGTTATTATGGTATGAAAAAAATATACGATATATTAAATATATGTTTATCATATAACAAAAAAGTAAAATTTTTTTTTTCATTTTCCATACAAATTCTTCATACGCCCTTGATTCTATCTATAATCTAGTGCATGCTCACCTCTGATGGTGTTGAAATTATCAAATTTATTATTAATTTACTTAGTTTTAAAATTTCGTAGTATAATTCATGCGGTAAACTTTCTATTAAAGTATTATATTATAACCATAATTTAAATATATTATATTATTATTATTATTATTAATTAATTATAATATTATTAATTATTATATAAATTATTATAATTATATATTAAAAATTATTAATTATATAATATTAAATTAATTAATAATAAATTATTATTATTATATAATTATATAATTATATAATATTATATTAATTTATATTTACCTAATAATAATAATTATTAAAAATAATTATAATTATATTAATAATTATTCATATTTTATCACTTATTTTCTTATCTTTATAGATAGTACAAAAAGTTCAGATCTCCAAAGTTACTTAAAGAATCTTATCTCATTTTTATTTTCAATTTCTTATTTGGTCTTATTTGATTGTCTAAATATATTTGGATGAGTAATTCTCACCATTATGGATTCATAAGGATTTTACCGAAGAGATTTAATTCACTGGGAGAAATTATAATTTTATTTATATTCTATTATCACTCGCTAGTCTCACATAACACCCGATATTGCAGAGTTATTCAGAGATTATTCATGTTATGCGAGTTTAATAGTATAACTATAGTTCCCATGTCATTCATGAAATATAGTTGTATCTATTATTAAATTGATTTTCTTTTATTATTTTTATTAGTATAATTATAATAATTATTATTTAATTTAGAGTATATAGAATTTAAATTTTAATGTTTGTTGATTGTTATATTCAGCTAAATCTAGAATTTTGGTCAAACTTACTTTAACTTAGGTTGTAGATTCCAACTGCAATATGGATAATTATTAGTATTATTATTCATTAAGTTATTTTCACTTTGTTATAAGAGTAATTATATCACCTCTTTATGCTCTCTTAATTTATATATAAGATGTAATATTTGAACTTCTTAGTTATGTTAATATTTTCACGTAATATCTTGCTGCTATTAAGTATTTAATTATTTAAATTAAGAAGTAAATATTTTAATGCCTTTATAAGAAAATAAAGACTAAATGGATTTAGCTTATTATTTTATAATGTGTCATAAGATTTAATATTTTTAATTGATAATTAAAAGACTTTATAATTAATAAAGTCATTTGATAAACTTAATTAATAATATTATTTATGATAATAATAATACTTCTATTTTTGGAATTAATTACCTATTAAAAATACAAAAACCTAATATTTACTTTAATCATATTTATATTTTTATTTTACTTAAGATTCATAAGGCACATATATTCTAATGAATTATATAATATATGACAACACACAATATGAGCTATATATATCATGGAGAATGCCCATCATAAAAAGTGAACAGACTTTCGTCCGCTCTGTGCCCTATCGGGTTTGTAGGTCACCAAGTTACGAAGGATTTATGAGAATTGTTAAACTTTATTAATTTTAAATCTGTAACTGATAATCGTAAAATCATATATACTCTATATAATATATTTTTTATCTATATTATTTTTTTATCTAGAAAATTAAATTTATACCATCTGAGTTAATTAATAAATTGTGTAAGTATTATAAAACTATACAATGATTTATAAATAATAATATAACGACAAATAAATAATTAGTGAAATGATTTTGTTAAGATATTATAATGAATTATGTGTCTTTTTTACAATTTCTTTCTTCTATATTAGTAAATAAATATTTTAAAGTGATAGTATAATCTGACATATTTATCGTTAGTAATCATATTTTATATTGATGTTGTGATAGTTCTAAATGCATTTCTTAATACCAGTAAGATGTAGACTCTTCTAGCTCTCAGCCTAAGATCTCGAAAAATTTCCTCATATATCTTTTTTAAATCTAAAAAAATTTTATGAAGTATAATTTCTAAATTAATTGTTGTATATATTTTTTTAGTTCTATCACCTTTGCATATGGTGGTGTTAATATAACCTTATACTTGGTTACTTTGTACCTGTTAGTCTAGACAACATTATTACGTCTAGCTACGAAAGGGTTAATTCGATACCTGAATAATAACGCTAAATATGGTTAAGTTGGGCGTTACATCCACTCCCTCATTGCAATGGAAATTTGGTATATATATATATATTCGTACAGTTGGTACATATCTCGCCCAGCAGATGGTAACATATCAAATATAGGTATACTTGGACAAAGTAGTCCTTACTATAATGAAAATAAGCATAATAGACTCACCAAAGACATCAATATAAAATATTATAATATATATATATATAACTAGTAAATGACCGATTACCTAATATTTTTACATAGAAGAAAGAAAGAAAAAAGACACAATCTAAATTATCTACTTGATATCACATTATAAATATTATATTTATTTTCTGTAATTAAAATATTATTTTAAAGTTATTATAAGGTTTAATATATTTATATACTTATTTATTAATATTAATATGTAATTAAATGTTTTTTTTTTGTTGTAGGGTTGTTGAATTTATTTTTTGCTTTAATCTATTTATATACATATAAATAAATTAATAAAGTTCTAAATATTCTAAAGAATGTTTCAAGTTTTTAAAGGACAATATAGAATGGTGAAACTTACATCATTCAAATTGTTTTATTGTTTATTTTTAATTATTCAAGAATAGTAATCCTGAAGAAAGAAGATATAATGATATTCTTGTGGTAAAATTTTTCACATACAATTATAAATAGTTTCTTGCAAAAATATTAATATTAAATATGAAACGTCTGTATGCCTAGAATATTGTTTATTATAATTATTCTAAATAATTAATTAAGAATTGAGCCTAATTAAAATCAGCTCCTTTCCCATAACTTATCAACTGACTTATTTTAAACTATTTTAATTAAATGTAAATGAAAAATGCCAAGATACGAAAATAAAACCAAGAAGTTCACTAAATTTACTATAAAATTGAAAATAAGAATAAAAACAAAAATAATAAACAATAATAATATATTAAAAATGATATCTGCAGTGCATTTCTATAAAGTTCTATTTCAAAACTCATACTCTTAGAGTAAACTGAATAAACTCACATACTAATAATTTAATTACTTAATTCTTTAAATATAATTTCCTTAAAAAGCATTAGAAGCATAATATTCTTAATATAGTACGTAATAAAGTTCTTAATTAACTATCACAAATAATGAAAATACTTCATGCAACTCACTGTATATAGGGGAAAAATTTAATTTCCTCACTAAAAAAAACGACTTAATCACACATAATGTTAACCTTATATTACTCTCAAATTTAAATTATGAATAACTCAAAGCATAAAGAAATTAATAGGATGACTTTATAGTAATCAACTTGGTCTGAACTAATTTTAAGCATTAAAAGAATAAGAGATAATATCCTAAATAAACAAATTTGAAATTAGAAACCTACATAATATTATAATAATTTTATTATATATATATATATAATAATTAAACATTAAATATAAAATATAATGAATAAGCAATAAGAGAATATTAATAATAATAATAAATATATAATATATAATAATAAATAATAATAATTAAATTAAAATTAATTAATAATAATAATAATTATAATAATAATAATAATATTATATATAGTATATAATATAATATATTAAATAATATATATATTAATAATAATATAAATAAATAATTAATAATATATAAATCAATAAGTAGATAGATCAGTAAGTAGTACAAAGATAACAAGCAGCTATATTAATTAATCTTAATAAGTATATATGATAATATAATATATTCACACTATTAAAATAGAAATTGATCGATAATTATAAATCTGATATTACTAAATTTGGCTTAATACTTTATATTATAAATATTGATATTATTATTATTATTAAATAATGTATTAATATATAAATAATATATATTATATATAATATATATGAAGTAGCAAAGGCTTTTTTACCTCATTATATATTTTTATTAAATCCTTATCCCTATAAAAAAATTAAAAAAATAAATTTATTACAAATAATTATTTTATATTCAATCATTAATAAAATTTTATTTAATTAAGATAAAAGATTTCAATTTGGCAATTTTTTCTCAATAGAATAATATAATATATATATCAAACATAATTCAAATGTTAACGTTATTGGATTACGATTTAATAGTACTTATTTTATTAGCCTCTTATATATATTCATAAGTAAAATATTTTGACGCTATTATAAGTTCAACAGTATTTAGTAGGTATACATATATAATTTCTAAAGAGCTGTTTAAACATTATGTATCTTTGCTACACTTTAAATAATTTTAGTATTATATTTTCTAATGAAAAAGGACGTAATTTAGCCTAAATATAAAAAAAAAAAGAAAGCTGTTTAATTGAAAACTTAGGGGCGGGAGGGTCTAATTGAATGGAAATAATCGTAAAAAATAAAATCGATTATCATTTTAATTCGTATATATATATATTACGTATATATTATTAAGTGTATTATAAATACTTACACTACTTTATAATAGGTAGAAGTTCCTATAATATATATATATATTAAATTATATATATATTGATAATCTAAAATATATAAAATTTAAAATATTTGTAAATGTAGATACATATATTAGATATATCATCAACATAAATATAATATATTATATAATATATATAATTAATTAATATATCTAATATTAATATATATATATAAATATATATATATGATATATATATATATATATAATATATATATATATATAAGTGTTAATATGATGCAGTAAAAAACCAGGCCACTGGATACCTAGACCTCACCAATTAAGCCTCGACTTACTTAGAAAGCTTGGTGCAATATGTCATCGTTTTTATTTTAATAATACCGCTATTTGAGGGTGCTGGTACATATATATCATAATATCACGTCGCCCTTTGAGCTCGCTTATATCTCAGGTCAAGTTTATTACCTTCTAACATTATAAGTACATACATCTTTATTTTATAGTAATTATTCGAGGAGAAAAAGTATTAAAATGAAAATAGTTAAATGAATATATACTAGAAGTATATTAATATTATATTATACGAAAGTAAATAATATAATAAAGGTGTACTGTATAATAATATTGAATTGAAGATTACGTTTTTAAATAATATTTTTATGTAATTTTTTCAGTTTAAAAAAAGGGTTTGGTAAAATTTGTTGAGAATCGTTAAAGGAACTGAATAATTTTTCAAGTAAAAGAAAAGGGTCTGGTATACTAATGTATATCGTTATCATTCGCTCTCATGGGTACATGGTATATATATATATATATATAAGACTCTAGAAATATTATATATAGTACACTTTACTAGTTATCGGTAGCTTTACCATGATTACTATATATATCTACGAGCCTTATTTGCAGTGATAGAAATTATTCCTACTAAGGTGAACGATAGATATTTAGTAAGTCTAAGAAAACAGATAAATACAAAAAAGTCTAATGTATCTCTGACAAAGACAACTGTAAAGTTAATATGTACATACCTAGAGGGAAAACTAAATATATAAATTTATATATATGAGAATAAACCGCAATCACTGGTATGATCACACTGGAAACTGCTTTAGATATATATATTATAGGATAAAATAAAGCGATTTGAGAGAGGGTTGTGACTGTTAACTAACCTAGTATTTATAATCTATAAGAGACTAAAACACACTAGAATAGAAGAAAGACTAGTTTTAATATTATTTCTTAGAAAAAATATAGAGCTATTTAAAATTAAAATAAAAATAAAACATTATTTCTTTAGTTTAGTTAAAAATAGATACTGCTTATTTGTCTCCTTGTCCCTAATGGACAAGGTAATGGGCTTCGAAATCATCGATAGTAATGAATTACGTAATCCTAGATGTGAGTATGTTTTTGATAAGAGAAATAATATAAGGGACTAGAGACTAATTTTAAAAGCTATAAAAAATAGAAAATTTAAAAACAGTAGGACTTCCAAGTTATAGTTTCTTAATGTCTCTTAGTCTTGTCTTGGTCTAGTTTATGGTCATTACTACTTATATTAACGCCTTCATTCGTAATGTTTACCTTATCCTGTTAATCCTTGTAGTACAATACAATTTCTTTAAAGAATTTATTAAGCTTAAAATTTACTTGGCGAAGCTGACAATACATTCAAATGGAATGAAAATCAACCAATATTTTATATAATTCACTGTAAGAAAATTTGTTGGATTTTGATAGCCATTAGAAAATCAGGATTATAACCACTTTTTTAATTTGAAATCATTAGTGAAGGTTATTATGATAACTATCACCACTCTTCTTAATATTAAAAAAATTATTAATCAAGAAATTATAAAAAAATTAATGTATTAGTAATTTTTCAGTCCGCTTAAATTCGTTTAAAAAAAAGTTATTATTTCTAATCAAAATATACACGATTTGCACTCAAAGCATTTTTTTTACACCGAGTAACTTTCAGAAAAGATTTTTTATATGATATTTTTATTTATATACTTTATACGGCAGCAAAACAAAGTATTATTAATAACAAATAAAAAAAAAGAATATCCTAACCGGATTAATTTTAAGACAATAATTCCTAATACTTTATCAGTTCTTTTCACGCAAGAATATACAAGAAAAAAATCATGACAATGTAGTTGAAAAAAGACAAACTTTATCTTCCGGTTATCTTACTTGGCTATGTGCATTACTATAAAAACTTCTTATGGTTTATAATCCCTAGTAGAAGCTCAAGCAGTAAAAAGTTATGTCCTTACTATATATAGTATAAAAAACTATGTTCAAATATTAAATAATGGCTTTCAAGTAAATATATATATATATAATATAATTATATACTACTATCTTCAGTATAGTATATATATATATTAATATTATATTTCAAACAATATTTTTTAATTATACTTTTCTTAACTCATACTACTTGATATTTACCTATATATCATATTTTCTATTAATTAACTAATATATATACTATTATCATTATATATATATAATCTATATAATACTTTATAATATACTGTTACGGTATTAAAAAATATACATAAATTTCAGTATACTAATATTAAAGTTAATTTTATAACATCATAATTATATATTATATATATTAATATTATATCTGCAATTAATATTACTATAATTATATATATTAATATACATATATATATATTATAATTAATAGTGAAATACTTATCAAAATAATTCAAGAATCGTCCTCGTTACTCACTTCTATGTTGGAAAGCGCGCCACCAATAATGTACCACCGAATATCCGAATAAAAAGGTATAGCCGCTTACCTTAGATTCACTATTCATAACCTATTCAGCCTCATATATATGCTCTCCTGAAACTTGAAAAGATTTAGTTGGTTTAAATTTCTGGATGCAAAACTCTTATTCTTATAAACTCATCATTTCCAGGATCATCTTGGAGTCTGCAGTTATTTCCTTCTTTCAGTCTCAGTATATGAGCTTTATTTTTAGTACGCTCGTAGAGTTATCAACTGGTAAATAATACTTTCTCTATATCTAACTGATTGGTCATTTATCTGTGCCCTTATAAGTGATAGACCTATGGGGTTATCACTTGCGATGGTGGCGCTTTTGAGACATATCGCAATAGCATATTTGACTAGAGGATATTGTGACATCGACGTATCTCAACTGCTCTCTAGCTCCTTCCTTTGGGGTTATTCCTTCTACTTTATACTACTTATTTAGCTCATTACTTACTCCTTCGTTAAACCTTAAGTTTTCTATATTACTCGCGTATAGACTCAATATTAGCACTCACGTTGTAAATTATAGGAGTCATACCTCCTGCTTCCTCCTTTCCTCTTAATTATGTGGTGTATTCCAGCTCAAAGGTTTTTGAGTTCTATCTTCACCACATATTATATATATATAGTTATCTACTCTATTTCAATCATAATACACAGTTTTACCTCCTATATATATACTCAGTTGCTACTTCCAACTCTGTTCACTACTCTTATAGCTCACTAAGATGACTCAACTCCAACTATCACTACTCTACTACTCACATATTTGGGAGGTTACCTCCGGCTCAGTATCACTTATCCTACTTGAATTAATAGTAGGATTTAGAGTACTATATAAGCTTACAAGATAGACTATAATAACTTGTTTACTACTTATTTCAAAAACTCTCATTGACCCTCTCATACTATATATATTCATTACTGCGTACTAGTGACGTTAGGCAGTACAATATACTTAATTCATATAGTACTATATATACTTAATATACCTATACTATATTCATTTTTCTCTAAATGATTGGGTTAACTTATATATATAATATATATATCACTTTTTTTCTTTTTTTTGAGTTTGTGGTAGCAGGACCCCCACGGCTTTCACAAAGCGGCCACAACTAGGGTTAGAAAAAAATCAACACCATGGGCGGGTCTTGGAGCATTACATATTTCAAACGTCAAAAAAGATTTAAATAGACGAAACATGTCAGAGATAATTTGCCTCAAGGGGAAGTTGGCCGCTCACTTAATCATACAGCACCCAAATATACACTACAAACCACACTCACTTAAATAGAGTTAGTGTTACCCTGCCTCCTGTCAGCTATAATAAAAGTACCTAAGGGGTGTGTCCATTGCTCACTACTAGAGCCAAATAATCAAATAATTAATTTGATGGACACATGTGAGTAACTCACTCGATGCTTAAGTTAGACAACCCCTAAGCTTGAGATATACGTTGCTGAGTTGGTGCCTCTCTCTCTAACTTTCATCTCAAGCTAGCTTGGGAAGATTCTGGTTGATCTCATGTATGGGATAAGATTGCGCGCTTGCCATAAATTCTTATTTCTGTGTGTAAGTTGTTCGTCTATGGCCGCACTTCGTAAAGGTGAGGCTCGAGAACACATCAGATCGGAGTGGGGGCGTGATAATCTAGATGTCCACCATAAGCTGTGGAATACAAATCAAATTGAAAGATATGATTCGATACAGTATTGTTGAGGTGATGACTTGGAGATAACATCATCTTAATTGACATAAAAGAGAAGGAAAGTTTGTTTTAATTAACAATATAGTATGTAAACTTTTAACTTTGACTAAAATTATTTTGCAGGAATGAAGCGTTAAAGTATGCCACTTACGTGTAAGCGTTTTTTCGTTCGGTGGGAGGAATTGAACCACTCCCCTTGATGATACGGTACTTTAATAAATTTCCTAAGTATTTACTTCGCATCTTTCATCTCTATACTTGATCATTGGTCATAAGGCTCATACTGCCATACAAAATATGGCAAACTCATTATTAAACAAGTATAGAAGAAGTAGGATAAAATATGTAATTACTGGTTGATTAGTGGAGCAGTATAGTCAACCTTATATGTCTGATAAAAGGCAATCTAAACTGGAGAGGTATCCTATAATAATGAGATAAACATAATATATATAACTCCGAAAATGAGTGGAGAGGAGGCCAGTCAGACCTCTCTGTCAGCGATTCATTGCCACTCACCACCTACATGAGATGAATGAAAAATGGGTGATGCCCAACATAAAATATATAAATATTGTTTTCTTTGTCACGGGAAATATGGAAGCAGCCCGAAGAAATTAATTGCTCGTCGGATACACATGTACATTAAATATATAACCATTGTATTTTGAGAATAATGAGGGTTATTTATTAAGTCGCTCAGTTGAATATTGACTGCGCTTATAGAGCGAATCTGAATATAATATATATATATAACATAAGTATATAATAGATATTCTTGGTTAAATGAGGATAAGAATATTACAAGAGAAAGCGCAAATCACTTAATAGCCATTTAATATACTGCTATGAATGAAAATTGTGAACATAGGAAGGGGGTCAGAGGTAGTATGGGAAGAAAGGTGCAGTATCAGGTAAAAGTAGCAGAACAGATAAGTGCGTCCCACACTGTTCCTTCACAGTTGGCCTAGTTTAACGAGCACTCATTACAGGCTCACGAAATGACGCTTGTGCAGAGTGGAGAGGAGATCAATGGAAGCATAGTCTAAGTGAGTAGAAGATTCACCGCAGAAACGATAGAGCCTAGCTTCTAGTAACAAGAGAGAGAGGCGAAAAGGCCGCAGCAACAGCCTCTGAAAATTTCTCGTGGAGTTTCTCGAATGAAAGCACTGTCACGCACGGCCACAGAAAACTATACCTGATGTCGGAAGACGGAGTGGCGAGCACACACACCTAGATATTGGCGTAGGGCGACCGGCTAATCGGTGCGATGGCAGTATTTGGCGAAGGTCGGGAGGAAAGGCACCGCCAACCTTCTCCCGCTCTAAAGCATAGGGATATTAAGGACATAACTCTCGAGAGGTGAATTGTTCTTATAAATAGAAGCCGTATGTTGCGCGGCAAATGTCCAGTAAAAAATCACTGTAGCGCGGTCTCTCAGTGAGGTAAAGACGCTGTGTCACACGCAGATGCGCATTGAGAGAAAGTGGGAACAGGTTGTCTATATGTGATTAGAAGTGACTGTTGAGATTTTAGACTCGAGGTGTAAGTTTTGCAAAACATGAAGGAGGGGTATGAAACCGCTGTGATACACCACTCGAAATTGTGCGAGTAGAGTAAGTATGTGGAGGGCGTCTTGAAAGAGTCAGACCGAGGAGCATTGAAGCAGTTAACAGTAATGTGTGTAGAGTATCATCAACTCGTATGGCAAAAGAGCGTTGATCGACAAGTAGCGCAGAGATGAGGCAAGTTCGGAGAGATTCAGACAAAACACATTGTGCAGAGATCGGAGCACTAACAGAGATTCAAGAAGGCCACATAGGGAAGTTTATGTGTGCTTAACTGCGGCAAATCCCGAAATGCATAGATTGACATTGGAGGCCGATGCGGAAAAAGAAACTAGACTAAGAGGAGTTAAGGGCAGGAAAGAGAGACGATGTGAGAACCATCAGTGGAAACGCTGGAAGCTATCAAGACGCAGTCATGTGAGACCGCCGATAGCGGCAATATTCCGAGATACAAGCACTTTGAGAGAATGAGTGGTCGAGCGATCACCCTGTCAAAGACGTAAAAGGGGACTTGCGATCAGCCCCGCAAGATTTTGAGGCGAAGATGACGTAACAGGGTCAAGAGCGCGATGACAAGTTGTTTTTAGGTATTTATATGCGGTGCATATGTTAAGGTGGTCGTCTAGGATGAGCCCTAGAAATTTTGACCTGTGAAGTTACAGGAATGGGCGCACCATATAAGGTTAGGTTCGCTGGGAAGAGGTGGCAAGTTCTTCGATTCCCTTTTTTCTTGAAAAGCACTGCTTAGGTTTTGGTTGGAGAAAAATGGAAGCCATGGGAGTTACCCCATTGTGTGAAATATTTCTTCAATAGCTTGTTGAAGTTTGCCGTCGAGAAAAGGCTTTAGCTTGGCATCCTTGGCTATATATAACACAAAGGTCCATCAACATAGAGCTGACACACAATTGGAGGCCTGTTCGAACATAGGGGATTTAGGACCAGAGAGACTAATCCAGTTAGTGATCTAGGTTAAAAAGTATTTCTCATAGAGCAAATTATATAGCCTAGCCTGCACAGCGAGAAACACTAACGCATACTGAGCATTGGCGAGAACGCTCTCCTGTCACAAGAATAGGACACAATGAGAGAGCTTCAAAATGGTATCTGGAATGAGAGTTAAAGAAGAGTGCTGGCTGAACGCAGATAATATGATAGATGTAGGAAAAGAAAGACGACCTTGAGAGCTGAAATCATTGGATGGGGATCCGTATGTGACAAATAGACATTTAGATAAAGATGTCAACAAGAGGGAGGTGTCGTATACCACGCGTATACTCTCCGAGGGATCGGTGGACCATGTGACCTGTGGAGTTTGTCTATGCGAGAGACATCTGAGGAGTCGAGTACTGTCGCACGAATCAGTGGAAGATTATATGTGAGGTCGCATTTTACTAGCTTTATATTATATTCAAGGTTCACAAAGAAGACAAACCAAGAACCAATCCCTACCTAAAGTTGAAAAAGATAGTATACTAATATAGCTTCCCGGTAATGTCATGGTTATAGTTTTAACAAGGGGTCCGCGTGACTGATAAACGATTATTTTATTGCGAAATAGCCAACTCTAAGGATAAGTATATTTATGAAAAGAAGGCTTGAGGCGACGTATTACATCTATACAGAACAGGGAGAATAGGCCTGAAACCAATTTTCTTTCCATTAATTTATCAGGTATGTGCAGGATTCAGTGAGTATTTAAGGTCTTATTGTTGTTTTTATCTCACACCAGCTTCAGTACGGATAATTCTTTCCCAGATTTTAATGGGGCATAGGTAAAATTACAATTAAGCTGTATAAGTCACATATATAAGAAGGAATAAAAGGTATAAATTCGATTCCAGATTATACTCACTGATTATATATAATAGATATACCTCTAAATGAATAAATATTATGCTTGATTAATTATTAAATAGCGCACCGAGGTGAATGTGTAATTAATTAGACGTAAGTATTGCAATGTAGCATGTATTAATAAATATTAACAGTTTTTAAGAAGGACATACGATATTCCAGCTTGCCCGTTCGATACTCATAAGACGACCGAACCGATCTTTGTGTCCTTGAATCGAAAAGTGAGACAAACGTATAGAATAAAGGCTATGTGTCTTGTATATTACAACCTTGCACAAGTTGTGATAAAAAGACGTAAATCGAGATAGCGTAAAGGTAGAAGGAAATCTGATCCGCTTTCCCATATGATCGCTGATTTTGTATAAAAAGAATTTCTGGTTCATAGTTGTTTTTTTTGTGTTTCCTATGATTAATATGACTAGTTTTTTTTGCAATGTCGACCATTATAACATAAAGTGAAGTAGACTGAGATGCCAAATCGTAAATGAAGTATATCTTTATGTTTATCTAGGCTAAATGATGATACTGTATATGTCGACAATAAAAACTGTCCATTTGAGTGGCAAAAACCTCGTGTATATTTTTGATTAAGAAAAGTACAGGTAGACAGACTAGTTATTCGTTATTCTTATGTCAAATATCAGTATCAGGTTAAAGCGCAGACTGAAAAAACGGAAGGTTTTAACACTTAGGCTGTGGTTTGTGAGTGTATGTAAATTAATTTGTGATTTTTAGTAACAGGAGATATATATGCTTGTGTAAACTTTTCCATCAAACTTAAAACCTTCCAGGTGGAGAGAGTATAGGTGTACGTATAGACAGTCGATATAAAAGATAGAGTGGCTCTGAATAAAAATATCTGGCTTTGTAATTTCTCACTAATTGGGGTCGTATATGTCAAAGCGATATAAAATTTTCGCTCTCACAGCTGAATATGATTCAATACAAGCTGCGGTCACTTGCGTGGAATTTATAAGATATTATCTATTTCAAGTTCTCTGGGGTGTTGTGGGCGAATGGTAATCTTTTGTTCATAGTCATTGCGTGCTAGAGAAAGTATTCTTCTTTCTCTCTGAAGGCTTGACATTTATGAATTGTCGTCTTAAACATGATATGGGGTGTGAGACCAACAAAAGGGACTTAGGCGCACGCTGCAACCTGCGACATGACCTGACGAGGAAAGGAAGTTAGACGGCGAGATAGAGAAAAGCACTGTACCGCTGACAGACGAGGATCTAGACAGAGACTAATTTATCGCACACTGAGCATGATGAAACAGTTGCAGATGCGCCTAATCTTTCAGTATTTTGTCAATTAATGTCTCGGTTTCCTAAATTTCGATTTTTAGTGTACGTTTTAAAGTAGTCCCACTTTATGGCTCCTATACCGAAAGAGGCCGATAATACTGCTTCCGTGCGTCAGTGAGCGATCATATTTACTAAAAAGGTACGCCACGATTTCCGCCGAATCGGCCCATTTACTCATTGATCCATTGCCAGCTGGAGTGTGGGTGTGGTTGGGGGCTTGGGGAAACAAGCTCAAGTGTTAAGATATGCACATTATATTAGCCAGTAGGGTATATATATTTGAAATACTGAACCTTTAAGCAGAAATTGGTATTATATATTAAATTTTCATATTTATGATCTTGTGTGGACTCTTTAAAAGTAACGTTATATCTTTACAAGATTCTCACTATTTCAGAGTTGTGAATGGGTAATAGCAAAAGGCAAAATATTATCGATTATTGACTCAGATATGATATATGTGTCTCAGGTAATCTAACACGTAATCATCTCTAAAAGCCGCATTGGAATTGTTCCTTGATTGTATAGATAGTGTCATATACCACGGGGAAATAGGTGGGTTTAGGTAGATTCTATTAAATAATGTATCTTATAAGGAATGACTTACGAAATGAAAGTGTGACTAGAAGTCTGCCCATAATAATGTAGGGTTTGAAGCGATGGTCAAAAACTCAAATACTAGCAGTATCAAATCATTATCAACCGGAGCAGCCCGAGTATGTATATTGAGATTCCTAAATGCTGCGCGTCGCTTGCGGAATTTTATCTATCACTCGTAGCTTGTAAGTTATCGCTAATTGGAACAAATATAAAAGTTAATTTCTGCTCCGATGGAATAGTGACCAAGCTTGCTCCGGATAAGTGGTAGCGAGCAATGCTACCGAACGTTGACTGCCAGGTACAGCATAGTGCCAGATCGAAATGAAATTTCATGGTCAATTATCTCAGAAAGGTTTGGATTCTGCGCCTTATGCTAGTTTGCTTGAACTTGGGTGTAAATTACGCGGTGATCCTTCTCAC
>JABUQX010051191.1:0-2500 GCA_015478945.1 Trachelipus rathkii
AATTATATATTATTGTAATTCTATTATTATTATTAATATTATTTATTATTAATAGATTTATTATTATCATTATTATATTATTTAATTATATTATTATATTAATTATTATTATTTAATATATTTTATAATTTATTATATATTATATTATTATATTATTATTATATTATATTATATTATATATTTATTATTATTATTATTTATTTATTAATTATATATTATTATTTATTATATTATTAATTTTAATTTTATCATTATACTTTTATATTTTTCGTTTTATCTTTTTATATAATTAATTAATATTATTATTATTATTTTTTTTTTTAAAATTTTTTTTTATTTTTTTTAAATTTATTATTTATTTTATTAATTAATTTTATTATAATATTAATTTATTATATATTATTTATTTATATTATTATTTTATATTTATATTTACACTTATTATTTCATTCATATTATATATTAATTTAGTTTATTTTATTTAATTAAATTATTTATTATTAATTATATTATTATATATATATTATTAATATTTATTTATTATATTAAAGTCCCGAATTAATAATGCATTATTATTAGCCATTTAATTCTAATACACTATTGGCATTAATTTATATTAATTTATTATTGAAAACTACAAGAAAAGTTATTAAGGGTATTATCATATTCATTTATATTATTATTATTATTAATTATTATATAATTATTATTATTATTATTTTCTAAACTAAATTAACACAACTTAATCACAAAATAACAAAATTTTTATAATTTTGAAATAATTTTTCTAAATTTATCTACTTAAAATAAATATAATTTCAATTAAAGAATCTATTATTTTATATAATTTGTAAATGTATATTTTACTAAAATAGTTTAATATTCACTAAATTTTTACACTCTACATAAATTTTTATTATCTTAATTATATATATATACATTAATATTTAATTTATAATTTATAATATTATTATTTTAAATATAGATTATTATAATTTATTTATTATATATTTTGCATAATATGGTAAAACCAGATCACCAATTATTATTATTATTGATTATTATTATTATATAAAAAATAAAAATTAATTATATTATTTATATATTTAATTATTATTTTATAATTGTTAATTATTATATTTAATATTAATATATTTATATTATTTATTAATTATTTATATATTTAAATTATATAATTTATATATATATTTATTATATATTATATTATATATATTATTCTTTATTATTATTATAATTATTTAATTTTAATATATATTAAATTATTATGATTTATTATATTTATTAATATAATAGGATAAATTATTAATTTTAATTATTTATAATATATTAATTATTTACTATTATTTAATTATATTTAATTAGTTTATTTTTATTTATATATAATTATATATATATTATTTATTATTATTTTATTATATTAAATATAATTATTAAATATATATTTAATTATAGTACTAATAAAATCTATAATTGCTTTTATTGTTATTGTTATTGTTGATTATTTAATATTATTAATATATTATTATTATTATATTAATTATACGTTATATTATTATATTATATTATTATTACTTATTAATTATATATTATTATTATTATTATTATTAAATTATTATATATTATTAATTATTATTATATTATATATTATTAATTATTATTATTTAATTAATTATAATTAAATATTTTTATATTTATTATTATGATTATTATTATTATATTTAATAATTTTAATTTATTAAAAATTATTAAATTATCATATTAATTATTATTATTTATATATTATTATTATCTATTAGTTTTATTATTATTTAATTTAATTATTATATATTATTATTAATATAATTAATTATTATAATTATATTATTTATATTATTATACTATATTATTATTATTATATTATTATATATTATATTTATTATTTTATTAATTATATTGTTATTATTAATTAATGTTTATATATATATATATAACTATATATATATATATATTAATATATATATATATATATATAAATTATATATATATATAATATTATAAATATATATATATAATATATATATATATATTAATATATATTAATATATAATATATATATATATTATATATATATGTAATATATATAATATATATAATATATATTAATATGTATATATACTAATTAATATATATTTATATATATATACTATATTATATAATAATTACTGAATACAGTTTCAGATCTACCTTAAATTATATATTACGAAAATTTAATGGCTTATTAAGTTTTAATATTATCCAAAAATTTTGCACCTTCGATGAGCATAATACTTTTATATATTAGTAAATTAAGGGATTGAAAGGGGTAATTAGATGGTAAATATAAGGGTGATAATATGATAAATGAAAAGGGGTGAGTAATGGTGAGAAAAGGGTTGGAATGAGGGTAAGAGTAAAAGGGTGAGAAGTTTGAGTTTCTATTGAGTTAGATATTTTGTTTATT
>JABUQX010051191.1:7500-46073 GCA_015478945.1 Trachelipus rathkii
ATAATATATATATATATATAATATATATATATATTATATATATATAATATATATATATAATATAATTAATATATAATATTAATTAATATATATAATTAATAAATATATGCTTTGTTAATTGATAAATATAATAGATGATGTTAATTTTATTTATTAGAAAAGTAGATTAATGTTTAACTATAACAAAATATTATAAAGATCATACAATATAATAAACAATAATTATATAAAAATCATATATATATATATAAAAATATATAAATAAATATAATTAATCAATTATAAGTCAGTATAATGAACTTTTCATCTTAATTTTATTATTATTAATATTATTATATATTAATAATTAATTATTAATTTTATATTCTTTCATTAATTATTTAACTAATTTTATTTAATGTGTATATAGATCAATTTGTAATTATTATAATATTATATAATTAATTACTTAATTATATATATAATTATTAATTATAATATATTATTATATTTATAATATATATATTTATTTAATATATTATATTAATTTAATATATATGCTAGTATGTTGAGCATTGTATCAGTCCCCTATACAATATGTATATTATATCTTTTCATATATTAATTTAATTATATAAATAAATATACTATAAATATAATGACCTTGAGTACCAATATCTATATTTTATAGATTAATTAAAATAACTAATATTAACATAAACCTCACTAGGTAATGATCTATCTCACATATATCTACTTATCAAAAATCTCGATGGGGGGAGCTAGGCTTGACCTAGTTACTATTCATAAAACCCCTTCACTGTCAAAGAGTGTGAACTTATTCAAATTTCTATGTATTTTCAAAGATTTAAGATTTTAAAATAATAAAATAAAATGAACATTTAAAAATACAAGAATATATAGCAGTAGTTTTAAATGGTTTAGCAAACCCTTTATATAACCAATTAAAGCAGATTCGTACAAGTCTCTTTTAACTAAAATGCAATACAAGTGTTAAAAATCATCAGACCTTCCTTTTAAATTAGAATTGTCCCATCACAGTCACAATGAATCGTTATACTTGCAGAAACAAAAATTACACAGCATGAATAACGATGTATTTAGCTAAGATGTGATTAAAATGACGTCCGCCCAAACAAATGGTTTTTTGATTAATTCTGCGTACTAAGAATATAGTTTACACATTAATCTACTATCAAACCTATATTATTTTATCAAAGTGTAATTTTGTAGAGTTTTAATTAAAGCGTAACTAACGAGTTCAAAAAAAGTTCAAAGTTGAGATTAATTTGTTATTTAAATTTATTTTTGTTGTAAATGCAACTATGAAGAATAGTTAGATCAAAGATTTTGTTATCATTCAGTGTACTCAAACATACTTTCATAAAGAATGATTTCATATATATATAATAAATATATATATAATATATAAAATATATATATTAATAAATATATATAATTAATAATATATTAATATATACATATATATTAATTATATATTAATTATATATATATAATATATAATATTCAATTATAATAATTATTAATTATAGGTATATATATATATTTATATATTAATATATAATATATAACAATATCTATATATTAATATTTATATATATAATTAATATATATATATATATTATATATATATAATATATATATATATATATATATATAAATATATATAATTATAAATTAATATATAAATATATATATATATAATATAATTAATTATATATATAATATTAATAATATATTATATATATATATATATATATATATATATTATATATATATATATAATATATATAATTAATATATATATAATATTCGGTATATATTATATATATATATTAATATATTAATAATAGTATATATATAATATATATATAATATATATATATATATATATAATATAATATTAAATATTATATAATAATATAAATAATATAATATATCTGCGTATAATAATATTTACAAATATTTTGTTCATTAATATTTATATTTATATTATATATCGAATAGTATATATATTAATATTATTATAAAATTAATATATACAATATATATATATATTATTATATATAATATATATCTCACTGAAATCACTATATATTTATCTTTCTTAATTAAAAGGAAATTTTATTTGCTATACGATTTTTTTATGAATATTTTATTATTAGTTCATATACTCTATATAAAAGTACAAATACTATAAAAAATATAAAATAAAAAATGTTAATGAAATTATAAAGATAATATTGAACTACTTTTGCATATGATTAGCTAAATAATAATTTTGAGAAATATTTAAATATTTCCACTTTTTAGGCTAGGTTTAGGTTAGGTTAGTAGTATATTATTAGTGATTAGTAGTATAGTTATATAAGAGGTTTAAGAGTATAAGGTGATAGAGTTTAAGGTTAAGTTTAGTTTATTTAGGTTAAGGTTAGGTTAGTTATATAGAGTATTGAGTTAGTTATGGTTAGGTTAGTATATATGATGATTTAGATAGTTTATTTAGTCATTTAGGTATAGGTATATATACCTTATAGTGTTAAGGTTATATAGGATAATGTTAGTAGTTCGGTTAGGTATTATATTATAGAATGAGAATAAATATAGCTGAAAATAGAATCAAATCTATTATAGAGCATTATTCTTATATAATGTTTTATTGCACTATTTGTATGATAACTTAATAATACAATATTATAAATTAAATAAACAGTTAAATGTTAGATATTAAGAGAATTTTTTTACTATTTCCATCAAAAATCTGACAAAATTAATAAACCTTTTAGAATATTAATATTTTGGCAGGTTAAGATATAGTTATAGATTAGTATTATAGGGTAAGATTATAACCTATAAGTAAGTCTAAAATAAAAGTATTTATAATAAATATAGATTGATTCAACTTTACTTATATTATTTTCTTAAAAAGAACGATCGAAAATAACAGTACTAATAATAATATAATAATTTTCATTTATAGCAATACAGTTTTGTTAAAAATAGGCATAAATTGTATTACGTATGATTAATATCCCATTAAGCTTAATTATCAGTGGGAACCGAAATGAAGCGATACTGGGATTGTCTGATTATTAATTAAACAGACTAATTATCAGTATCTACTTTTCGTGCGATATCTCGCCTAAATGCAGGAGTCAAAAGATTTGCAACCTGGATAAGTGTTATTTGAGACCACCTTCACGCGTTTCCCCACATATTTTGAATTCTGTGTCTTTGTAGAGAGAATACGGTAAAGACGAATATATGACAGTTGATTTGACGTACACCTACTATAAAAAATGACGCTTATTACCTCACTATAGTGTACCTATATAAACAAAATTAATTTACATAGTATAACTCTTTCATCTTGCATGAACCTCTGTAGTTACCAATTACAACTACAGGTGTAGGTGTTGTAAATAATTCAACGGCTAACTTCATTATATCTATAAACATATATATATACCTCAAGCCATAATATATAAATATATTTATATACCAAATATTAACATTTTTATATCCTTAGATCTATATATAATATTACATTAAAATATATTATAATTATATATATATTATATATATAATTATAATAATATATATATATTAATATATAAATATATATATATATTAATATATTATCAATATATATATATATATATATATAATAATTATATAATATATTAATAATATATATATTAATATATATTTAATATTAATATAATATATATAATATTAATATAATTTTAATATATCTATATATATATATATATAATATTATATATATATATATATATATATATATATAGGATTAATATATATTAATATATAATTAATTAATATATATATATAATATATATATTAATTATATCATATAATATATAATATATATATATAATATTTAAGTAATAATATATATATTTAATATAATTAATATATATATATATATATATATATATAGTATGATGTATATATATATATATATTATATAGTATATATATATTAATATATATAATATATATATGTAATAATATATAATATATATATATATCATATATATATAATTATATATTTAATATAATATATAAATATAATATATAATAATATATATATATATAGTATATATATATATATACAGGGTATAGTATGCATTAATTAATTTAAGCCGATAAAAAAGATGACTGATGAGATTAGCCTTTTTCAATAATAATGAGAAGATATATTAATGTGTCAATAACATTTACAACCGAGAATATAATCACTGCCTCGTTTCACCTACACAAGATATATATCAAGGTGATGAATCTATTTAAACACATAAGTTACTAAATAATAACAGTAATAACTTAAAATTTGGAAAGGAATTAACATACATTTCATTATCAATTATTTAATTTAATAATAAGAATACATGCATTACTTAGAGCATACAGAAGAAAATATGCAAACAGATAATAGTACGTATATACTAAAGCACTGAATGTGGCCACATAAGGTTATATATGTAAAAATAGTGAGTTGAAAATGAGCATACCCCTAGACTGAGCATAATAACAGGCCTCTTATTCTGCGACTTACATTCATTGGACGGACACGGTTCAAAATAGATATAACCGTGTTGTGTGTGCCTGAATTTGTGTCAGCCTGTATAAATGATGCGATTATATATAGCGAGCCCTTATAATTCCTTTATCTTTTATTAGAACCTTCATCTATGTTGCTTAGAGTAATATGTATAACCAAATGTTTAGGTTAGTAAAACTACCCACATAGAAATCCAATGGCATTAGTAATTATATATATAGTACCTGGATACCTAGCGGTAGTAGCCAAGGTATTCTGTATCATATCCTCGAACCTATCTATACAATACGGCGTGGATATATGACAGTTTCAAATAGTTTACGTATAGCAATCATTATATAATAAGAACTGAAAAAATATGAGATATAGCCTATGATAGAGCGCCGTCGTGCATGAAATAAATACCATTTTCGATCTTAATTGTAATTGGACGTCTTCCTCTAGTAGTGTAGGAAAGTCATGTTCAAGAAATTGGTGATAAAACTCTCCAAGTAATAAACGCTCGCTAGTAAAAAGAATGATCCATATCAAATGGTCGCCAAACTAAATTCCGAACCTCATACATTCTAATATGAAAAACTGGTGTTGATGGCGGACTTTTCAACTCACTATTGACATATGTAGGGTTCTCATATCAAGACCCATAATTAGGTATGATTAGTGTGGGAAGTTTCGATATGGGCGTCTCTGGAAAATTTTGACTATCATCGGTGAAATCACACAATATTTCTGCTAAATGTTAAGGATTAAGCCTGACAATTCTTATGTATTGCATTCCAATTACTAGACTACACAATATATATATATATAAGCTACTCTGCAGGAAAAATCTGTTTTGTTATAACAGTGCCTGCACTCGTGTGTGATGTGAATTAAAGGGTACAGTAAATTGATATTTTCTATATACCTGAAAAACTGTCGAAGACTTTTACATGTAGTGTTGCAGCAATCTTTCTGAGGTACTTGTGTAGGACTTGTTCCTTCAAGTCTTGGAGAACCTGTTCTTCAATATCTGGAGTTGATACTGTGCGAGCTCGCCCGTTTCCATTAGTAATGTTCAATTTGATTTTAGTAAAACTTATAGGAAACTGAGAGATGTTTCAAAAAGTCGAAAAAGCTTTAATTCCTTATTTTTTTCATACGGGCCTTTTATTACTCTATAACAAAATCTGTTTTTGCAATGTAGGTGAGAAGACGGTTGCAAATATTATAAGTGTGGCGGATTTGGGAATGTGGAGTGGTGTATTGACCAACGGAATGTAGGGGCACATTTTATTCAATTTATAGAAGTACATTGATCTATAATGGTGAGTTCTGCAATTATTATTATTATTAATGAGTATTGAAATAAATGAATTATTATTCCACTCGTATCTATATTTTTACGATTATTGAATAAAACTCCTGATTTAATATAATAATTCAAAAATGCCATATTATTCGAGCATATTATTAGCTCTATATTATTATCACTCAATAAATTTGTTATAGTTAATTTATCAATTTTGAGTAAAATAAGAGCATAACTAATCCACTTATTATGAAAACACTAGTGAGTAAACTTAGACGCGAACATACGGTAGACTATAGTATTAATATATAATATATATTATGTATTATAATAAAGCGAATTAACTCACTAATAATACGGAAACTTAATTGTAAAATTATATAAGGTATATAGTAACCCTTTTACCAAATAGGTAATTTATTTGTGCTTATATTATTTAAAGGTGAGTAAATAGTGGCAAACGTATAGTGAATAATACGTGGACAAATGGAACATATCAGGATATATGTCACACATATAATGATTTATTCAATTACCTTATTTATTGGAAACCGAGTGCATTTTCGTGTATGAAATGTTATTTACACATTGTATTATATCAATACGTTTAAATTAAAGTAACTATTATATTAAATAAGCTCAAAAAGGAATATGATACTAATAAAGAGATTATTAGTTTCTTCTCCTTATTCTCTATGACAATATTTAAATGAGAATGGCAACATCAAAATGTAACAAATTGACATACCATAGATATATATATATAATAGATGCAAATACACAATTTAATCAACAATTTTATAGGCTAAATTCTCAATCACAATCTCCACAAAATTCAATTTTAGAAACAAACAAAGTACCATGTTATAATAATGATTAAGTTTAAACTTAATCAGATATGCAAAATCAATTATTTATTATATTAAGGTTACAGAATAAAACCATCTATTTTGTGCTATCAAATTTTACAGTAAATTCTCTTATAATTTTATTATATAAATATAATATTTCATATCATTTTATATCATAAACAACATTCATATTAAAAAATAACAAGATAATTATTATCGTATAAGTAATTATTGTATTTTTGACAAATTAGATTAACGAGATTAGTTTTTTCGATTGATTATAGGCGGTCGGTTACTGTGTATGTGTGTGTAAAGAGGAGTTTGAAAGAAAAAATTTCTTTAAATAAAAGTGCGTCTGGAGCCTCGATATATATATATATACATATTTTATTAGTAAATAATTATTTTGTAAATTATATTTATTATTTGCCAAAAAATAATACAAGAAAAAGAAAATTAAATACTAAAATAAGAATACTTAAAAATTAAATACAAATATCATATAGTATAAAAACTAATCTTTTTTTTCATTTTGAAAATTATTTATGATAATACGAGGATAATAAATTCACGTATGTGTGTGTGTGAGTGGTGTGTGTGTGTTGTGTATGTGTGAGTGATGTGTATGTGTGAATGTTGTGTATGTTCAATTGATGCCCTAAGAATAATATAAATTCTACTTGTTAAAAAGTAAATAACATAAAAGCGATTCTGTCAAACGTATAAAGTTATAGAGACATGAGGAAAAAATTTTCTTAAATAAGTTAATGTGTATAATAATAGTATTGGATATATAATTATAATGCATGCCAAGAACGCTAAATGATCTGTTCATCAGAACAAGTGAGCGCGGTTGAGTAGGAGCTTCAGATTGCTTGTATTGGGTGACCCCCTGAGAACAACCTTTGGGAATGGTATGACTAGTTGGGTATAATATTGTAGATTGTTCAAACAAACAAACAAGACACACGGCGCTTATTTATATAATGCAGGGTTTCACCTTATTAGGTTTTGTAAGGGATTCTTTAAAAAAGAATATAATATATAATATATATATATATAATAATATAATTATATTATATATATACAAGTGATGAGCTTTAGAGGGGATGATGAGGAAGTGATAAAAGTGAGAAAATATAGTAGTAGGTAAGTGTAGATTATGATTGCTTAGTTGTGGTAAGTAGAGAAAGTATGTTTAGATAGTAGAAAACAATTTCTTCAAAGATCAAGAGTATTAATTCTAATAATTAATAATCTTATATAAATATTTAATAGTGATTGTAGAATAATTAAGTTTAGTTAGGTAAATAAATATAATATTGCAGTCAGGTTAAGTTATGTTGAGTAAGTAAATTTGTGTTGGTGAATTAGTAAAGATTGAATTATCAGGGTATTATATATATATGTGTAGATAGATATATTGTTAAATTCAGTGAATTGTTTATTTCGACGAATTGTTCAAGATCATTATGTTGTTTATATGCAAATTTATATATGTTAAAACTATTTATGTTTAATTTGGACCTGACTATGGATATATGAAAGTAGAAGATTAAGATCTAAAATATATATATAAAATTATATGAAATATAAGAATTAATGAAGTGAGAAGTTTAATCTTACTCATTAACATAGTAATTACAATATAATTTATTAATGAGATTAATTCAAAAAATATAGAGACACTTCACTGCTATCAGTCCAATCAAGATAGACCTGAAATATGATTTAAAATGACAAAAGTTAAATGTACTGGAAAGAATTTTGTTAGTTATAGTTAGGCATTAAAAGAAGATAGTTGTGGTATATTTCCTAAATAGTTTAATGTAGGTATAAGTAATGTTAAATCTATGATATGAGGGTGGTAATAATGAGAGTAATGCAAACGGTTTAAATAAAGAGTACGAAAAGCAAAACAATAGTTGGAATTTGGTTGAGGGCGTATACAGTTTAAGTATAATCATAAATAAAGATGCGTGGTTGAACTATCTTTGGAAAAATGCAAAAGAAAGAGCATCCGTAATTAACTAATACGAGCAACGACTACGTGATTTAAATATCTATTCTTTGGAGAAGTATATTAAAAAGCCTCCGAGCAACTGGGCTTGCATTAAAAGAAATTACAGGGTCTGAGACATTCAAAGCACTCTGAACCAATTCTAAAATTCTGTTTATTTTACGAGCGTAGAGCCTCTATTATCAACGGCTTTGGTTGATAAAGATATGTCGTGTGGTTGGATATATAGAGAAGGTATTGGATGCGCGAGTATTTTTTGCAGGATTACTACAATGGGTATATATAGTGGGTTATATTGTCTATTCTGAGATTAAAAATAGTAGGTGAAAGGTTTAAATAGATTGAGTTGAGGTTAAGGATTGGTAGAGTATTTCTGCTAAGTTGTAGATATGTATAGTGTTAGAGAAGGTGATGATATGAGTTTTGTGTTTTGATCATTGGGGTGCGGTGTAAGGAACGAGGGTATGTTTGTTGAGTTGTTTATGTTAGTTGTTGTCCGAAGTCGTGGGTTGAGGTTGTTGGTTGTGTCGTGGCGTGAGGATGCCTTGTTGTTTTGGTTTGCGATTGGTTTTGTGTTGGTAATGATAGTAAAGTTTGATGTGATTATTTTGGGGAGTTGAGTGCAATTTTCATTATTCAGGATGTATTCCTGTCTTTTTGCTTTATATATTAGATTTATGAGAGGTGGAGATGGCTACAACGAGGGTAGAGGAAGAAAGTTGAAAATATTTAATAGATTGTAAAATCTGCAGGCAAATCGGATGATGTATTGTATAATATTACTGCTGCAGGTAATTAATATTGGGTTGCTAAGTGGTTGTCAGTGAACAAAGAAAAGAGTGGAGCCAGCTTGTCATCTTTCAGGTTGGAAACATGAGTTTGTCCAAGAGTAAGAGTTTGCATGAGACGATAGACGATATGATTTTTTTTTTAATATTTAGCATTTGTCAGTTTATTTGTGATAATCTTTTACACAACAAGGCGCACTTTATAGGGATGAGTAGGGGATGGGCATATATTCAATGTTTTCCAGATAGACAGAGATTGAAAGAGAAGCAGCGAATACTACCCTTATAGCTGGGTATACGTTCAGAGTAAGGGTGATACAGTAAGTGGGAATATACTGTTAGCTGGATGGTAAAAAAATGCTGCATAAAGGGGGATAAGGGTCTTAAGTAACTATGGTAATATTATATAGTGTTTGAGCTAAAAATAGAGAGAAGTTTGATATTTGGGGTAACTAGTCAAATAAAATTGAGGATCACAAAAGAAGGATAACATCATAACTATAAAACTGAGAAAAATAGGGGGAGCTTGATAGTGGTAGATATGCTAATTTCAGTTTACTAACTACTTACCTAAGAAACAACTACTACACTACTGGTGATTTTAGAAGTGGATCTGAACATGGCTACTCATGTGTAGCTGAATCTGCAAAATTTTTACCATTTGAAACTACTACATAGCTAATGAAGTGCAGTAATTAAACTAACTGAGTAGAGAACAGCTAACCGACTATACTACTACTACTACTATTGTAACTTCTTTAAATAGGAGCTACTTTTTATGACACTTACATGGATCTAACTAGGACGTATGAACAGGATTACTACTAAACTATAGGGAAGCTCAGTGGCAAGCGTGTTACGTGATATAGCTACTTACTTCATACTCTACTGTGTGATGATTACCGGTCTTCTGAATGGAATTAAAGATATGATGACGCTTATACGAACTAATAATATCAAGTAAATAATAAACATATATAATATGAATAATAATAAAAATAATGAAAAATTAATTAATATAAATTAAATATAGATAATAAAAATAATAATAATAATAGATAATAATAGTGATCATGATCATGCAGATGATAAATAAATAGAAAATTAAATAATAATAAAATGGTAGAATATAATATATAATAATAAATAATAATAATAAATATATAATGAAAAGAGAATTGGTATTCATAATATTTTTAAAAATAAAATATGAATAATAATAATGGAAATGCGAAGAGGAAAGTGAGTAGTTAATTAATAATATCCGATTACATAATTATGGAATATTTATTTTAACTTATATTGTATATATAATGTGGAATAATAGATTTAAATATATGAAAGAATAAAAAAAAATAATAATATTAATAGTAAAGGTTAACATAATAAATTTTATTATTAATTATATGAGTAAATAATATAAATGGGAAATATGAGTGTTAGAATTTAAAATCATGATGGAAGAGTAATTAATAAATAGTATTATAGGAAGAGAGTGGAAAGGGAACTTTGAGAGCCTTTATTGTAGACTGGTGAATGCTGTTATTGATTTTGGTGTCGAGATTATGCAATTCTGAAGAGAAATTATGAGAGCTGCACGAGTAACATATGCCGGTGGCAGAGTCGCAGTTACCTTTTAGATAAATCTAGGTCCATGCAGACGGTCGGATCCGCTGGTCGGTTATACCTATTCACCATGCAAGAGTGTTACAAATCACGAGAGCAGAGGAGGATAATTGAAAGCTTAAGGGGATCTTTGACTCTTGTTAGGTAGAAAAGTAGTAGGCGAATATGCCGTCTTCCACAAGGTTTAATGGATGAGTGAAGGAGAATTACCGACTAACAGACATCTTCTGAATGGTATGTGAAAGTATAATTTCTAATTAAGATTATAGATATATATAATATATAGGAATATATATAGAATATATAATAATATGTACATACATATATACTGGAGGAATATTAATATATATACAATAGGATATATATTACCGATATACTATATATATAGATATATATATATATTATATAATTTACATATATACTAAATATATTTATATAATCTAATATATAGTAATTATATATATATATAGGTTTAATGCTATAAATATGATATAAATATATAAATTAGGATCGGAATAATTATATAAAGTATAGAGTATAATAATATATATATATATATATATATATAGGAGAGGAGAGAGAGATGAAAGAGAGCGAATGAGAGAGAGAGAGAGGTGGTGAGTCTTGGGAGCCGGTTGGCTAGAAACCGGTAGAGTACATTTTTTTATGAAATCGAACCGCTTTAAAATATTATACAGAAGGCTAGCAAGGAGAAAAGTTGGTAAATTGGCAAACTCAACCAATATATAATATATATATATATATATAATATATAGAGAAATAATAAGTAGTGGAACTTGATATAATATAGAATATATAATAATAATTATATAAAATATCCATATATATATAAACTAGTGGATATATAATATATATATATGTTAAATATAATAGGGTAGATTAAGTATTGATAATGTATATCATTATATGAGTTTGTATAGTAGGTTCAGAGTCTTACTATGCACAATTATGAATATAGGTATATGTATTGTTACCTATGTGTTATAATTATATATATATATATATCATATTATATTATAGTGAAAATATAATTTATAAAATATATATAAATTATATATATAAGATATTATATAGAGTGATATATAAGTATAACTAGTACTATATAATAACAATGAATTATTTAAATATGATATAGTTATATACATTTAATATAATAATATATAATACATATATATATAATGTGTATTATTACATAGTATATATATAATATATAATAATGATAATAATTATACAATACTTTATAAATAATATATATAATACTTAATATAAATAATATACTATATAATATTCTATAATATATTATAAGTACTTAGGGTAGTACAATATTAGTATTATATATAATTATATAGAATATAGTATATATTATATATATATATATATATATATATAATATATATATATATGTTTTATATAGTAATTATATATATAGATAAATAATAAATTACTTATTATATATATAAATTATATATATATAGTATAATATATATAGTATATATATATATATATATTATATATATATAATTAAATATAATATAATATATATATATATATATATATTATATATATTACTATATATATATATATATATATAATAAATATATATATATATTAAACTGTATAATAATATATATATATAATATATATAATAATATATATATATTATATATAATATTATATAATATATATATAATATATATAATATAATATAATACCTGAATTTCTATACATACAATATCAAAAATTTTAGTATATATAGAAATAAATTATGTAATATATTATAATAATATATATATATATATAGTAGATATATAAAATTAATGAATATATATAATATATGCAAATTATAGGATAGAGTTTATATAGGATGTGGTATATATATAGTATGATAGAAAGTAAAAGGGAGCGGGAGACATCAAAGTACTTGGGTATAAATAAACACAGGAAATATCCATGATTATTTAAATTGTTTTCAAAATTTCTCTTATACATAATAATGTATAGTTTAACAATTACGTTTGAGTTTTCACTTTCCTAGAAGAGAACACTCGGACACAAAATTCCTCACACCCTTGATTCCCACAAATAGATCTTATCTGAGGGAAAAAAAGAAATTTAATATTAAGAATTTTAGATTAGAGTTAAGGATTGAGAACTGAGACGATAAAGGTCTATTAAAAAATGGTCAGGCAGAGAGCGTTTGACATTATCCCCTTCCTAGGTAAAGTTAATTATTTTTTTTTTTGTTCTATAGACATTTTTTTGGGAACGCTTTTATCGCTTTTCAATTTTTATAACAAAGAGTTTCGTTACTTGAATCGTTGAGTGCTGTGTGATTAACTGGTTTTAATTTCTGAATTTAACATGAAAAACGGATGGTGCTACAATACAGTAAAAGTTTGAGGGTAGTAAATAGTCTAAATTACAGTTATAAATAATGTAATAAGTTTTTGGCTTAATTATAATTACAAACTATTAATTTAAATTAATTTTAATAATACCAGAGGAATAATGATCAATAATAATAATAAGACATAATAGAATAATAATAAAGACATAATACTAATCACTAGAATAAGAATAGAATTTGTAATAGAAGAATAAGCAAAATAATTTGTTATAATATAGGAGAAAAATAAAAATTTATAATAAAAAATAAACTATAATATTTATAATAATATTTTGCATGTCATGCTAACACTAGCAATAATAATAAATTCAAGAATATAATAAGAAAATCATATAATAATCAATGCAAGATAATAATACTAACAGAGAGAAAAATAAAATAATTATAATAATAAATGAATAAAAAATAATTATAATAAAATATAAAAAATAATAAAATAAAAAGGATATAAAAATAATATGATATTATAATAATAAATAAAGAATAAAAATAAATGAGAAGAAAATGAAATGAAGAAGAGAAAGAAGAAAGAGAAAAGAAAGAGAGAATGAAGAAGAAGAAGAAGAAGAAGAAGAAGAAGAAGAAAGAAGAAGAAGAAGGAAGAAAAAGAATAAAGACATTAATAATAATAATATAAATAAATATAAATAATATAATAAAATAATAATAATAAAAACAATAAATAAAAAAAAAACATAATATAATAAATAATATAATAATTATATAATAATATATAAATAATAATAAATAATATAAAATAATAAATGAATGAATATAATGGTGCATCAAATAATATAATAATAATAATAAGAATATAATAATAATTAAAATAATAGTATATATTGAAGAGTAATAATAATAATAAAAATATTAATCAATAATGAAGATGTTTAAGTAAAATGTCTAATAATGAATATATAAAATAATATAATAAGAAATAATAATAATGAATAAAAAAATAAAATAATAATAAAATAATTAATATAATAATAATAATAATAATAATCTCTTATTAGTTAATAACGCTTATTGCCTATTCTCTCAAAGTCCTAATTGAGAGAAGAAAAAAGTCGGATAGAATTCTTATCATAAATACTAAAGAAAAATAAAAAAAGAAACGGACTCCGAGAAAGGAGTTTCCAAACTTTACTTTTTATTGGAGAGATATTTATTAATATAGAAATAAAAATATATAGATTTTGCTATTTTTAATACATCTTGTTTGAGAAGCTTATTTCTAGTCTTGTTCTCACAAGTGGAGTTGTTTCCTTTCTTCAAGAGGATTCTTAAGAGTCGAAAAATATCTTAAGCTTATTTAGTAAATATCAGAAAGATAAATTATAAAAAGAGTTAGAAACGTAATTGGACGCCGATATAAATAACACAAATTATAATCATATAGTATAATCTCAAGGGATAACTAATAAATTCTTATCAGTTGCCCTAAAATATATAATGGAATATAATATAACTATTTTTTTGAGTAGAACGGGCTACCCATTTATAAGTTAGGAAAACCGATGTTTCACAGTATGCTGTTCATTAATGAAGATAGAAAAGGTTTAACGTTATATTGATGAGAATTAGATAAATGAATCACTTTTCTATGTGAGAGAAATATTTAAGTATTTGTCACAAACCCTTTGATACGTGTCTGTATTGTGATAAGATCTTTGCTTAATGCATAGCTCTAAAGCTTAAGGTAAAATGCTTTTCTCTCTTCACTGCTTGTTGATTCGAGCTCTCGCTTTGAACTGGCATGTTTTTTAGCTGAGGCTAATTCCTTATCTATCTACTTTAGGAGAGGGCTGTCTCAATCGTTTGAGTCTTCTGTTGATTACTTGTGTTAGAGAATATCTTCATATTCATGAGTCTTTTGTAAAATTAACGTTAGACTTCTTTTATAAAATTTTGTAATTTTGTATGTTCTATATTTTGTGTGTTTTTGTAGATTACTTTATTTATTCTATTTTATGAATCAGTTAGGTTATTACTCATTATATCTTTATCATTTATAATTATCTCTATTATGTCCTTTTTTTAGTATTGTATATGTTGTATGTATTTTTTTTTATTATTTTCGGTATTGGCTATCCAAACGTTATTGATTCTGATTTTATGTTATTATACAATTTCAAAGGCCTTAGTTTTATTTTTTTCTATAGTTTATAAATCATTTAATTTTTATTTAGATAAAAACTAACAACTCAACATTGTAGCAGAATACTACTCACGTTAACAAATTCTCATAGAATCAACACACAATCGGAGATTTAATTTCAACTAGTTCATTTAACGCTATACCCAACCAGGGCTCAGCAATGAGCCCCCACCCACACACACAACACACCACACACACACACGCCAAAACCGCACCCGCTGGTGCGTCCCGCCGCGTCCCCACGCCCGCACCACGGCGTGCGAGCCCGAGCCTAGTACGACAGCAATTTATAATTCTCATCATCCCGCGTATCCGCCCGCCGCGTGCGCCCGCAGTGCTGCACAAATATATGACTATCTTCTATACACACCCCACTTCAGCGTATATTATGACACCTTACATTTACCGGACCGCCCCGCTGATGCGCACGAGCAGGCGCATATTTACATTCCGTACGAGCACGAATATATAAAATACTATGCATAAAGTATATTGAATATCTAAACATACACACACATACATATATATATATTATATATATATATATTACATATATATATATTATAACCACTAACAGATGGCAGGAAGAAATACAGTCCAAACCATTGACAGAATAGCAAAATACATATATATATATCAACATACATACATATATATATACCACTAACACTATTATTAACATATACTATTTAAACTTAACATACATACTCAATTCATATAACTATATATGATATAACTTTATATATATACATACACATTTCACTATGATCAACTATACATTATAGTCCATAGAATCTAATCATTATTTTACGATTTGTGTTGTGTGAGACGATCGCAGTGTAATGTTAGCCTACTCTCGGTGAGAACCGTAAGTGGTATACTGATGTATGCAGCCTGTAGTATGTGTGGAATTTAAAGCCTAGATAATACGATGTATGTGTGCTATCAGAGTAGCTAAGAGAGTTTTATTAAGTCGTTTCTATCACTGGAGTCTAAGCATGTACACTGCTTATATCAAAAGCTTGAAAATTTCATTAAGCCTAATATTACACTCAGCACGGGTGAGTACACAGTCATTTTACTTACAACAAAGATGAAGCCATCCAAACAGAGTGATATTGTCAACTTTACACTCTACAAAGCAACTAGAGACCACTTAAAGCAGTAGGTAATCCAACAAACAGCAACAGTACTCATTAAGAGTTTGAGGTCATAAAAGGCGGAGGCATCAAAACTTGAGACATTCAAAAGTTGAGGGTTCCAAGCTGAGGCCAATTAAAAGGTTGGGGGGATTCAAACAACAATACACATCGCACGCTCGAGCGACTGGGACATGCCGCATCACAGTCGTAAAAGTGTGTGTGTGTGTGTGTGGTGTGTTGTGTGTGTGTGTGTGTGTGTGTGTGTGGGTGTGTGTGTAGTGTGTGTGTGGTGTGAAGTGTGTGCGCGTAGTATCTAAATAATAAATAAAATAGGCTAAACAGTTAATAACCTAAGTATAGATATAAAATAAAAATAAAATAAAATAACAAACTCATTTTTAATAAAATCACACACACACACCCACGGCACACTCACTTATACATATAACGTATAATTTATAAAACATAATTTTTGTTTCGTGACCCTATCGTGTGTAAATTGAGTTTTAGCGTAACAGTCGGTATGTGTGATGGTCGTATTTGTGTGTGTGTTATTAGTATTAGCTGTGCGAGTTGTGTGTGATGTTGTGTGTGTGTAATTTGTCTTAAATAAAAATAATATAATATACACAAATAGGAGCTAAAGAGATGATGTTAAAATAATATCTACAGATATAGTTTTTAAAACTTCTATTAATAAAATCATAAATAAAAAATACAATTTAAATTGCTTTTAATAATGTGATTTATCTTTGAACAAAGAATCTATTATTAACTGTTAATACTCGTTGTTTTGTAATGTTTATGCGAGTAGAGTTTGTGTTGTATATGTGTACTGTTATGTTGTCGTATGGTTGTGTATAGTGAGATGTTGAGTGTGTAGTGTGTTGTGATGAGTCACATGTAATGTGCGTGTAGTGTATGTTGTGTTATCTGAAAATAAATTTTTCGCCTGTTAAAGAGCGAGAGGTAAATAATTTGTCTCTGACCGGGCGCACGTACCTTAAAAGCAAATAAATCAGTAAAGTGTCCCCGCGGAGCGCGGGCGGGAAGCCGGATCAAAGTGCGCATGCGAGGGCGCCACCCAGGCTGCCGTGACGGCGGAGACACGCGAGAAATCAGCTGCCGACTCTGCCGGGCGCCCACCCGGAGAGTTTTGTTCGGGCTCGGGGTACTGACCGTGCGGGGTACCGTCGAGCCTGCTCTAGGGGCTGCGAGGGGTCATTTCGGCAGCCTTTTGGAGTGGCCATGGTAATGAGCTCATAGCTAGAGTATAAACCCCATGTGAGATTATGAACACTTATATAGAAACAGTGAATTAAAGATTTTATCTTTATTCTTCTGCCTATTTACTACATAGTTGAAATTACATAAATGATTAATTAATTTTTTTTTTATATATGTAAGTATATTTTAAAATTATTGCTAATATAAGTTATGAAATATTATTTACATAAATGTTGCTATATAATTAAAACAATATATTAAAAATAACTCATATAAATTTCAGCCTATTCAATTTAATTTTTGTGCACAGCTTAACAGCTAAAATGACTATGCTTTTTTTCATAGATGTTTGTTTGGTGAGATCCTTAAAAAGAATATATAAACCACAATTTCAAACCTGATACAGATCCATTTTTAGATTTAAAAATACCAAAAGTTTAATTTTCCAGAGAAGATTTTTATGTGATCGATTAAAATAATTCCCCAATTAATCGCTCATACATTACAATAAGTATGGCCATATAGAGAATAAGGATTTCTACTCCGACTCATGTAATCACAAGTAAGAATGAGATAACATTGCTTTTATACAACTTGCTTAACCATCATGAGAATCATTAACCGACACAACTTAGACTCCAGCACGTCACGTCTCTCAGTTTTTGAAAAATTATATCTTTATAGGATATCGAAAAAAAGTAATCTAATAGAGAATCTCGATTCTCTTGGTCTATCTTTCATCTCGGTAACAAATCGGCGATAAGTTTGTAACCATATATTGACCACTAGTGGTTATAGTGTCTTAAATTTATGAGATTGAATATATAAGATCCCTTTTCCTGTTAAACCACAAAAGGGATTATCGGGCTGCGACTATTTATAGGACGCTGAACCTAATATTGTAGGCCAGTATCAAATGATATAAGTTATTATTGTCATATCAAACTGACACTTTTTCTGTAAAATGTGGCTGGCTCAACATTTAACTAACCAAGAAATTAGCAGGTCGAAGTTTGACACTTATAATAATATGTGACTCTATGAGGGTCTCCAGGTGCTTAAAAAATGTTTCGTGCGGAAATCACCGGGTAATCAAAAAGGAATTATCCTAATAAACCCTTTGAACCCTTTAGTAAGATAGAGTTAACTTTCAAAAGCGAGCATTATTTAATTCTAAGAGTTACGCGTCAAGTATTATTCGATACTCTTGTAAGGGTGCGGTGTAGTTGTTGTTTTCTCAATGATGGAAGTCGAAGTGTACATAGATATAATTCAAAATAAGGGTAAATAATAATAAAGAAACCCGAATTATTTTAAAAAAACTTTTGGACATACGTTTTTTAAGTATTTGAGAATCAACTCTTGAAATGAAGATAGAAATGAATCAATAGTGTGAATTAATATTTGTTTTTTATAAATATTAAAACTTAGATACAGATTTTATATTATATAATATACATGTAATAGATATATATCACTCTTAAATCTTTATTTTCTGTTATATATATTAATTTTACTGCACTTATAATCCAATGAGTGGCGTACACAGTATGGAAATCGTGAGTGAATTATTGCTTTAATAAAAGGTCGAAAAATGAGAACAAAAACGTGGCAATAGTTCCTCCTTAGCCTTGTGTGTGTGAAATTGAGGGTGCTGGGTCGGAGTAATCCGGCTGTGACACTTACTTTCTAGTGAGATTTAAATGTGCTGCCTTAAAGGTACTCGTAAAGTATATATAATGGTGTATTTTTTATATTATGAAACATTGATGATAATTTTTCAAAGTGTATTCAATCTTTTTTTTAAAACTTGATTGTTAATAAGAAACGATAAACAAAAAGCTATTTATACAGTTTATAATTTGAAAATTTCTTAAATGAGTTAAACCTGTCGACGTTATTCGTAGAGTTGTATATGTTTCCATCAATGTATCTAGTTAACGTTTTTATAGTTACACATATATTCTTGAAAGAATATTTTCTTTTACTCCTCGAAGTAGCACTAACCTATAACTTATAAATTTGTAGAATCAACTCTTGTTTAAATGTTACAATATTTAACATAAATGTCTTTTGAATATTAAAGAATTATACCCGTTCGGATGCACTGATAAGATTTGTGAGATGTGCGTTCGTTGTGTGATGTTGTTGTGTTAGTATTGTGTGATAGTGGTGTGTGTGTGTGTATGTATGTGGTTGTATAATCTGTAGTTGCAAGTGTAAGTAAATTCTGTGGTGTCGCCTAACAAGAGTATTTAAACTTTCCTGTCGCTGAATGAGTGCTGTACAGTAAAAAACTCTGTGGTGAAGTGTAAAGTAGGATATTACTTCTGTGTCAAGTTGTACAATCTTATCACACATCGATAGTCGTAGGTAGATGTGACTAATGTAACAGTAAACTTGTAAGTGTCTATGGAACTAAATGTAAGTGTCTAGTCAACCTGTGTGTAATCAACACAGATAGTTATACTTAACCATCACCGATGAATGTTGTATAGTCATTATACACTTGAGTGATCACACCAGATTGTGTGACTGTCGTGATGTGTGTATACTCAGTGTGTGCTCGCACTAGTGTGTGTGTTGTGACCACATGTGTATACAGTGTAAATGTACCAGTGACATCTATGGGCTAACAACTGACTAAGTGTCATAGTCGAAACACTGTGACTGATATACAAGCTACGTACATCACAGCTCAGCACATCGCTGTGTATAGTGTAGTGTATGTGTGTGTGTGTGTGTGGTACGTTAGGTTTGTTATGTTCATATACTTGTGATTATTAAGAATTAAAACATATTAACGTATATAATATAAATTAAACATTTAACAATGGTATATGGTGTCTTTTATTATATTTAGAATATCTACGCATCGATAATAGCATTATACATGAATTTAGCGTATATTAATAAATAATATAAAATATCACAAATATTATTTAATAAATATACACAAAATAACTAATATAATAAATAATTATTACAATATTAAATAAAGTCCAAAACATTAATAACTTCATTAATATTTATCTAAAACAATATTATCTATAAAATACATAAATAGATTTAAATATTATTCTAAACCTAGTTAATTAAATATACTCACTGATATATATTGTAAATATATAAAAATATTAAATTCTCAGACCTTTATAGACTATTAGTCATATATTTCCCTCTTTCCAAGGGACTAAAATATATCTATATATATAGTTTACGAGTACCAATAAGTTGCTTTTTACAGCTGATATTGGAAGCTTAAAAACCAATACACGTTAAATACGCAGTATAAACGGCAAAGGACTGCCAGCAGTAAATAAGCTTAGAAAACGTAGTCAGACAGTAAAATAAGACAGTTGAACGTTAAAGGCCCCAGTAAAGCAGAAACGCTATAGACAAAGCAGTCCATAAGCGTACACAGTCACAAAGCCTACTAAGGGCAATACTAACTCCGCCTTTTGCGAGGTTGTTCTCTCGTTCGAGAGCAGTACCACTAGGCATCATCGCTGTAGTGCAGTTCATCGTCTGTATACTGATCTTTACTTAGCCGTGTTCCACCTTCTAAAAGGCGGTTATGAATGCACAGAGTTAGCGTGCTCTCTCTGTCAGGTCCTCCTTCTTGTGCAAATATATATAAAAATAGTTTTTTTATTGTCGATATTTGATTATTAAAAAATAAATAACCATGTCTTAATAATTTTCTTGCAATATCATTTACACATGATGTGTCTTATCTCCAGTATGATCCTGTTAACCGCTCACCACCGCAGGGCAGCATATATACATCCTAAAATGCAGATTAAATTACAACAACAATAGTACCCGTTCACAAATATTTACAACCATCTAAAACGAATAGATAAATCAAGTAAGTAAATACAATGTTCAAAAGCTTTCTTAACATTTAAACAATTTTTACTTCTAGTGGCAGGTGAGATTTAATACTAATCAGTAAATGACAGAGAGTTACATAACAGCTACCAAGCAGAAGAAGTTATGAGGCCATAGATAAAACATGTAGTTTAAATATGTAGATTCAATAAGTTATAGCAATAAGTAAAAACATGAGTTAAAAGCAGTAAAAGCATTAGAAATAGCTTTAAAGTCAAGTATAAACATATATGAGTTAAAAGCGTACAAGCATGAACAGTTTAAGACTGATAATAAAGTGAGCATAAAATTGAAGCATTAAACTCACTATAATATATATACCTACTATACTATGGTGAGCTGCTAGGTTACATATATTTTTCATCCTCTTTTTGCTATAAAAGTTTTTATGTAATCATACTGCTAATTAAAATGAGATTATGTTAAATAGTATTAATTGTATATTTTTAAATACAAATGCGCAATAACTAAATTTATGATTTAAAATCTAAAATGTTTATTATTAATTTACAATATTTTTCATTCCTCTTTTTGCTATAAAAGTTTTTATGTAATCATACAGTAAACACCCTATCACTAATATAAATAAATAGTTATATTTAAATTAATCATATAATATAATCAAAAAAAATATATATAAATACTATAAAATAAAGTATTAAAAACTAAAAGTAATAAAATTAATAAACGTAAAAGATTAAAGGTTTAAATAATATTGTAGGTGTGATGTGTTGTGAGAGCTCAGTGTAGACAGTCGGACAGAGTTATAAAACGTGTAAATAGCAGGAGAGAGTGGTGTAAAACAGTCAAAGCAGAGATGATATGATGTGAGATTAAATGCATGGAGTTTAATAGCAGTATAGATAGGGTGGCGAGATGAAAGTGTATGAAAAGTGAGAGCGGTATAGAATCAATGATAATTGAATGTAAGATTGTTATAGATAGTCAGTAAGAGTTTTAGTGACGATAAGATACGATTGAGTATAGTAGATATAGTCAAGTGTAGAATGCTCAAGGAACATGGTCTAATATGCAATTAAAGAGCAGTAAAACATAGCAAATTCACACTATATCAATATACCCCTGAGGTGTGTTGTAGGTTAATATACACAAAGATGACTACTCACTAGTTTTTCAAAAGAATGTGCTTTACTAGCGTGCTTTACGGGTATGTAAATAGTATATTTGTTTTTGTATTTGTTATAAAATCATAAGCTGAGTTGAATGTTTGTCCGATCAAACATTATAGATTATAATGGTCCTTTTCTACTAACAATACAATTTTTTAAATATAGGTAAAATTAATAGGCATTCTTGCTAAGTAAAAGTAATTAAGTAAAAATAAGTGTAATAAAATATATAATGGCTAACCTAGGGTGTAAACTGAGTTACAGTTTTAGGTGCCGAAAATGTTTTTAATAAAAATGTTTAAGTCAATTGAAATAAAAAAGTGCAATGACATCGCGTAGTATTATTTGGAAAGCGAAATTCTTTGGAAATGTTTTTAAGTAGTGAATTAAGAATGAATGACCTTAATAGTATATATATTCTTTCATTCGCGGCGGGGGTCGCACCTGGGGGTGCGGGGCCTCCATCCTTTGCGGAGGGGCTCTGGGTCGCGCGTGGTGGCAGCTATATTATAGAACTTGGAGGGGGCGGAAAGAACGATTAATATTAAGTTCTTGTATCTATGATGTGGGAAGAGTTGAGCCAATCAAAGGTGATTTCATCAAGATGAATCATTCCAATATAGATGGTTATCAAAAAGGATGAGTGATCAAAAGAGTGAAGTCATCAAAGATGAAATCCTTCAGAATGTTGAGAGGGCAGTCAATGCTGAAGACTATTAAGCTGAGGCATCAATGCTGAGGCATTAATGCTGAGGCATCAATGCTTGGAAGGACCATTAATGCACTGAGACATCAAAATATTCGGGTGTTGTGAGTGTAAGTGTAAAGTGTACCTGTGTGTGGGTGTTAGTGTAAGTGTATGGGGTTTAATGTAAGTGTCTATGAGAGTGTAAGTGTGTTTATAAGTGTTATAAAAATACTAACTCATAGATAGGAAGACATCCTAGCAACTGTGTAATATAACACCAAATCGAATCTCATACCTTGATAACTAGGGGTAGCACAACGCGCATATTAAGGGGCTATTCTAGGCTCGAGGGAGGCTAGAAAAGGCTTGAAAAAAAGATGGCACTCAGTTGGCACTTCATGTGCACTCACTTGGCACTATGTGGTAATCCACAACCTTGGCACTACCCCATACTTGGACTCACTGGCACTCATATTGCGACTATATGGCCACTCACCACTTGGCAACTCCGCTGGCATCACCTGGCACTCATCTAATATTCATAGAACACTAATAGAACATCCTTAGGTACTTCTTACGGTGATTGGGAACCATCAAGAGCCATAAGTTAGCCCCCCCGTCGGTTTGGGATTTCCCCACCCCCCACCAAAGAATTTTTTGGGGGACCGCCAAAATGAGGTATATGGCAAGGTTAGGACGAAATATCATGGGTCAAACAAGTAAATGACGTCAAAGAATAGGGCTAAGCCCCTTAAATGAAGCAGGACAAAAAATTACCGTGGGGTCAAAATATTGACACTATATGGCAAAGGGTAAAAGCCGTGGAGGAAATATCCAGCAAGATAGGTCAAACAAGGTAAAGACTCCAAAAATATGGGCTAAGCCTAAAGGAAGAATAAAGATTACTACAATAACAAGGTTAATGTGGTGGGTCAAGAGACCGCATGGAATGACCACTATAGGGTTGGTCCGCACAAAATTTTCCGTAGGCGTCAAAATTGACCAATAGGAAGACCAAAGGGTAGCTCAACAAATATACCTGTGGGCCAAATTGGGACCCATGGTATATGGCCCAAGGTGGTCAATACTGAGGGAATGAACATTTGCAAAAGGATAGGGGCTAGAGCCCTAGAAGGGATGAGATACAGAAAATTACCGTGGGCAAAAATGGGCCCATAACGGGTCGTTAAATAAATTAGGGGGGGCGTAAGATAGGGGGGTAATACGTACACCGGTTGCTGACGCCAACCGTTTGGGGCACCCTTTCTTCGAAAGGGGGCTAAAAATTAGGGTTGCTTGCATGATAGGTGAGGTTGCTGCAAATAAATTAGGGTTCTCAAAAAATTTAGGTTGTGCGCTGAGATGAAAATTATAGTGGTGAGGTTTCAAATAGAGATGTTGGGTTCTCAAAAAAGGTCAAAGGTCAAAAATGTGGTCGAAGGTCAAGTAAAGGTTAAATCTGTGAAAATAAGTCACTAGGAGATTTAAAAATATCTCAGTGGTCAAAATAAAGGGTCAAGGTCGGTCTCAGGGGTACAAGGCTCCTCAAGAAGTGGTTAGGATAGAGTGTTGGTGAGATGCCACGTCGTGCAGGTGGGTGCAGGTGTATATTTGCTAAAGACGCGTAAGTGTAGTCCGTGTGTGCCTCAAGAGGAGAGGTGTACGGGTATATTAGCATCATGGGTTTAGTGTCGTGAACCGTCGTAGGAGCTCCTAAGGATTCTTGCCGTAGGGTCAGGCCGAAAAGGTCAAGGGCTAGGTATGAAAAATTTTTGGGTGAAATTGGGGCTGCAAATATAAAAGGGATCGGTCGAAAAAAAGGTGCAGGTTGAGGTCGGCATTCCAGGGTAGGTGGGTTTTTTCGTTTGGTGGTTTTTTTTCGAGCTGGTGTGGGTTTCTTCGATCTTGGGGAGTGGGTTTATTCACACGTTTTACCAAATATGTGTGGTGTTGCTACATACCACACTTTGAGTACAACTTAGATCGAATGAAATTTAGAATATAGTAGTTAATATATAAGCCATAAATATTTAGTATACAAGTATAGTAATAGCCTAATAATTATTAGGAATTACATCTACTAATAGTATTCATATTTATATAAGGTAATGTTATATATATATAATATTAGATAACATGGTTAAGTTATATAAATTATTATTATATATATTTAATAAATTTAATACTTACTATATAAATATTAATTAAGTATTAATATCCTATATATATTATATATAAAGTAGATCATAAAGGATAAATATTACTACGCTATATGATAGATAATTAGAGACTATAATGAATATCATATTAGTTAATTTATATAAATTATTTATTTAAAATATAATTATTATATCAAACATGAGTAGAACATGTCTGAGGAAATTATCGGTTATTTTAAAGTAATATCCTTTAAGGGTAAAAAAGTGAGAAGATGTATTTCACCTTAACTTGTTAGTATAATATTAGGTACGGATTATAGTAATCACTTATTCATTCATATTAATATTTAGTAGCTTACTCGTATAGTGATTGGGTATATAGAACGAATAGTTATTATTTATCCGTCTGTTTATTATGAAAATAATTATATAAATACTTAATTATGTGCATATGTGAATATGGGTATAGCAAGGTTGTGTGTATTTGTTTAATATTAATATCTTTTAATGAATATATAATACCTCAAGACCAGGTTACAAACTCATTAAATATATGACGAGAGATAGGATAGAACAGTTATTTTGGACATTGTTGGTTTAGCTTTGCTTCATATTTTGATAATCGGAAGGAATAGTCATTTTTGCAAGGGAACCATTTTTATAATATAGCTATAGGATATGTTTGTTGACATCAATAATATAAGTCTATAGTTATATCTTATTAATGTTATTTTTTTACTTATTACATGGTGTTTATCATTTTATATGAAAATAATATACCCTACTGTTTATTTTTCCGAAAAGTAGCGTGATTGTATAATTAGTCAATAAGGCTTCAAAGCCTCAGTTTTAATTTGTTATTTGTTTAATAAAATGTGATGATGTTGGTCATGTTTAGGGTATATATAATTCTCACTCTTGTAATACATATTGTCTATTAAGATTGTGATTGCTTATAATACCGACCAGGCCTATATTGCGTGAAAGCATGTGGGGAAGTGCCGTATTCGTGCTCTGTGGCCATCTTTAAGATAAAATGGTGCTAAGAGCTTAGGAGCGAAAATCTCGTAGCATAGGTCTGCCGCACACCTCAGTGGCGTATACTCCGCTGTTGGCGTCCTGTGATATGTTTATTGTTTCAATAGTTGTAAAGAGTCATTTTGTCTCCTGTGCATCACGTAGCGCGATACTGACAGTGTCTTACCATAAAAACACGATAAGAAACTATATTAAGGGATGAAAGATAAAAAATAACTTACTTATAAATGCATGATAGGACAGCATATTATATAAACCGTCTAAACTGATACATATCAACCTCTGCACAACACTTAGCTCGCCACTAGTGGTAATTCATATTAACGTAGATACCCTCTACACTACTTGGACTCAGCTGAGTATTACTACTATACAGCTATTGCAATGTCGAAATACAAATTAGGAGGAGAGTATCAAACATAATGATCACATTGAATATAATTGACTGTGTCGATAGCTAACGGTGCATTGAGTGTGTGATGGTTTGATATGATAGATTAATTGATAGAGTACGATTAGTCAGTATAGTTGTGTAGTTGTAGTTAACGCTTACGCTTCATAGGCTCCAACAATAAGTAGTTGTAGTCCCCAGGGACACAAGAATAAGAGTGGCTGTGTGGCCTCAACTGTGTGTTCTTTTAATATAGATTTTAATTACATGTTCGATCTCCCCGCGGGAATATTGCGCGCCCTGAGTTGGGCGCTATCGACTGGCGGGCGGGTAACGCGGTAATAATAAATCTGACGCCACTCGCGGTACAGCCGCACACGACGGCGCCAGGCGAGGACAACCTCGGAAAATTTATTCACACACCGCCGCACCTACACGCACAGCGCGCACCCCACACATGCGGCGGGCCGGCGGACGCGCCGACGGGACCAGCACACCAGCGGGAATGCGGCACCAGCCGACCTTGGCAGAACCTTTCCTCAGCGGGTAGGCGCGCCTTTCATGCTGAGGCCCTGGTGGTTAGCTTATGACTTAGTGAATTAATTATTATCTATTCTAGTGAAAATAATAGTATTCTATTCCTCAATGTAAGTATTTATTATAAATATGATATACACTTAGTAAATAAAACTACTTTTAATACAAATCAGATAACTTGTTGCACCGCTTAACAAAGTTAGAAACTATGATTTTTAAAAATGAGTTTGGGTCTAAAAGATAATAAAACACACACCTGCTCAAATACAAGGGTTTACAGAACAAAGTTAATTTTCAAAAGACGATAAAATAATTCTCACCAACACATACGAGGCCCATATAGAATGATAAGGATTACTACTCCGACCAATCACATAGTAAGGAGAACATTTCTTTTTAACTGCTTAAAGGATCTTACCGATCCAGCATGTTTCAGTTTGAAATATTATTTATAGAAAATAATAATAACAATGATTCTTGTCTATACGCGAATTACCTTTTGACCTGGTATTAGGATTAAATTAAGCCCGGGTTACAAAAAGATTATCCTAAATTTAGGCCTGAATTTAGGCCTAATACTTTATCGCTCTACTTACAATCATTTTATTAACATTAAAAGGTCCAGTCTTTGAATAAAATTTTATATTATTTTGGACCTGGAAATTTTCAGGCTTAAATCGCGCCGGGGTTTAACAAAAGGATTATTCTATTCATGTTTTTAAAAACTTTATTAAAAAATAAATTTTGATTATATAACCACATTTTTAATTCAGAGAGATTGAGGTCAGGTTCTAGTATCCTGTACCCACACACGCCAGTCCACACACACACACCCACACACTCGAGCCTAGCGGACGAGTCCCTCACAGCTTTACAACATATTAAGCGTGATTATGTTTTATTTAATGAGGGAAATTTCAAATTTATTTTTTTTTTTTTATACTTAGCCGTTATTTACTTCAATGCCTATTGTTTATTATTATTTTAGAATACACAATGGCCTCCTCATACACACACACGTAACATCAGCACAGCAACACACATTGTCACACATCAGTCACCAACATCAAGCAATCCACACACACCACAGCACCACCACACTTACAACATGCGCACCACACCACACTTCGGATTTTAATATTGATTCCACTCCAACTTAATTTAATGCCTCAGTTTGGAATAACCTTCAAAAGATTATTGATGCCCTAAGAAAATGGATTGCCGCCGCTAAGTACTCACACTTTATAACTTTGCTTTGGGTACCTCTGCTTTAGTGGTTCATCTTTAATGACTCATCTTTGATGGCGTCATCCTTAGAATGTATTACAACATACATCTTTATTCGAAATGCAATATTCCGACTGTGATGTTGGTTTATATAATAAGTTTTTACTTTGTAAATGATGTTATTGACAAACTTTTGGGGACTTTCCTTTGCTCCGACATCTTTAGTTCGTGTATTGCGTAATATAGCAAATAGTTCTACCACTTACGTTCAAACCATAGAACTTACAAGCTACTCCATCCAGAGCATTGCATAATATAAATCTAAGTGAACCATCAATATATATATTTGTTTATTAATTTTATATAAATAAAAACTTAGAATGATTTTTAATAAAAATACATGTTATGTTAAGGATGCAAAGTACGTGATTGGAGTTATTTTCTCTCTTATGACTTTTTTGGACTCAAAGAATGATGTTAAAAGCAGTAAGTCTAAGAGAACAAAAACGTGTGCATAGCATTGAATTAGAGTGAGGTTCTGGGGCTGACCTTTTACTATGATTTATTGCTTTAAGGTACGTAAAATATATGTTTTTAATAAAATTTTCATAAAAATTTTTAGTAAAACGTTATTTAAAACTTGATATACGTTATAAAAATTTATAACAATATAAGTATTTACACAGTTAATAATATTAAATTCTTTGTTCAAATATAAAAAATGTTTTAGATTTATTATTAATAAGCAGTTTTATTAAGAACTTTGTAATAATTTTTATTTGTATTTGATAATGAGTAATATAAAATGTAACGTGTATTTAATTAAAACATAAATGTTTTTTATATAAAAATTATATACGTTATATGTATAATAGTGAGTGTGCGGTGGTGTAGTGTGTGTGTGTGTTGTGTGAATAAGTGTGGTGGTGTGTGTGTGTGTGTTAATGTGTGTGTATGTGTGTGACAAGTTTGTGTAAGTAAAATCTGTGTGTGTAAGTTAAATCTGTTGTGTGAGTTGTATAGTAAATCAAAATGTGTTGTAGAAAGTGTAAAGTAAATCTTGTGTCAGTGTAAAGTAATCTTTGTGATGTGAGTGTAAGTGTTAAATGTAAGTGTCTATGGACAAAAGTAAGATGTAATAGTGAATAAGTGTGTATTATAGTATCATAGTGAATTGAATGTTGTAATATAGTGTAAGGTGGATGTGTGTGTGTTTGTGTGTGTTATGTGTGTGTGTGTTGTTGAAAATGTTGTGTGATGACCTACATAGTGTATAAGTGTAAAACTGTAATAAGTGTCTTATGGGTATATGTAAAAGTGTATCAATACGTGAATTGTATGTTGTATAAGTGTCTAGTGAATGTGTGTATAAGTTGTGTGTATGTATGTGTGTAGTGTGTGTGTTGATGTTCGTGTGTTGTGATAGATTGGAATTGGTGTTCCTGTGTATCACTAAATAATAATAACAATAGTCAATATAATATTTGAAGTATAAATTAACCGGCCCGCCCAGCGTGGAAAGGATTAAAAATATATGACGAACTAAATTAATAAATAGCACGAATAAAGTACGAGAAATCAACGAGCTCACGGGATCGGGTCGGAATTACGACCGGGTAAAATATAAATATGCGCCCTGAGACTATATGAGCAGTCGACAGTGGCGGAGAGGCGATAGAAGAATAGGCGAAATATGGCTGATCTAGGCGGGCGAGTCTCAACACAGTCGAGCAGGAGAGCAGAACAGAGATGTATACCACCAATAGAAAAATATGCCAATATAAAGCCATTTAAAATTCACATCAGTTGAAGCACAAGGAAATTCGACCGTATGTATGCAATCAGTGCTAGAAAGCGTTTTAATAGCATTATAACCTGACTTTACTCAGAAGTCCTAGTAAACAATGCAGGAAACGTTTGAGAAAAGGCAGTAAAGCAGCTAAAACACAAGGCTCATTAGTGGACATCCCCTTATGGTGTTAGGTTAATACACACCGTCTCATTTGTTTATTATGCAAAAAATACTGGGTGCTATTAAACTTTAATGCTTTTAAAGGGTTGTAAAAGTGGTTTATGTTTTTTTAATAAATATTTCATTGCCGATGGTTAAATATAAAATATAAATGTTTATAAATGCTAATTTCATCTGTTGTGTTATTTTTCTATTCTTATATTTGAACTGAAGTTAAAAAAAATAAATAAAGTATTTTAGTTTCGATGATTTAAAAAGTAGAAAAATAAATATAATAATATATTTTAAAAAATAAATAAAAATATAAAAGAAAACATAATGTTAAAAAAATTATATATTTAGAAAACAGTAAGGCAAGAGTAGTTTAAAATAACAGTAACAAGCAGACTTAGAGTTTAAAAGCAGCAAAACATTGAGTTAAACCATTTGGAAGGAAATGTTGAAAGACACAGAAAACATTTAGAGTTAAAGCAATTTTTGCAAATCTTTTAGTATAAAATGAAAAAAATAATAATAGTAAAAAATAATAGAGTAACAAAAAGTTAAAGCATTAAAGGAGCAAAGTAACAAAAAGGTAAAGTATTAAAGCAGCAAAGTAACAAAAAGGTAAAGTATTAAAGCAGCAAAGTAACAAAAAGGTAAAGTATTAAAGCAGCAAAGTAACAAAAAGGTAAAGTATTAAAGCAGCACAGTAAGAAAAATGTAAAGTATTAAAGCAGCAAAGTAACAAAAAGGTAAAGTATTAAAGCAGCAAAGTAACAAAAAGGTAAAGTATTAAAGCAGCAAAGTAACAAAAAGGTAAAGTATTAAAGCAGCAAAGTAACAAAAAGGTAAAGTATTAAAGCAGCAAAGTAACAAAAAGGTAAAGTATTAAAGCAGCAAAGTAACAAAAAGGTAAAGTATTAAAGCAGCAAAGTAACAAAAAGGTAAAGTATTAAAGCAGCAAAGTAACAAAAAGGTAAAGTATTAAAGCAGCAAAGTAACAAAAAGGTAAAGTATTAAAGCAGCAAAGTAACAAAAAGGTAAAGTATTAAAGCAGCAAAAGTTAAAAGCAGTATAGTGCAAGTAAAACAAAAAGGCATACTAAATCCCCTAAAAGGTGTGAATAGGCTATACACCATCTATTGTGTATTACTGCTTTACTTTGCTATTAAAAGGTAATGTAAAGTATATTTGTTTTTTTTAAATAAAATTTCTATCGTACATGTAGTAAAAATGAATGTAATTATAGAACCTATCAGACGCACTCTGAGAATTTTTTTTCTCTTACATACAATTTTTAAAAAAAATTTATCATAAATTAAGAAGTATTAAGTAGAAAGTTATTTTAAGTACAAAATAATGGTTAATAAATATATATGTGCTAATATAAAGGTTCCTGTAGATGAGTTACAGTTTTTAGGTTTGCGCCGTGAAAATGTTTTTAATAAAAATCGTTTAGTATGAATAAAAAATGAAACTGACCCACATGCGTAGTATATTGAAATCGATAAGTTCTTATTGAACAAATTAACGAGGCCATATAGAGATAAAATCTTGTGAGTATAAAGAAGTAAATCAATGACTTATAGTATATATAGTTTCATTCGCATCCCTCACGACCGCGCGGCGGGTCGCACCTATGGGTGCGGGGCCTCCATCCTTTGCGGGGAGGGGGCTTGCTGCGCCTGGTGGGTACAGCATATGTTGCTTATTGAACTTGGAAGGGAAAGTTAAAATCATTAACATCTGTTTCTTAAGCTTTAAGTGTAACGCAGATGATGCTATCAAAAGGTGATTCATCAAAAAGATGAATCAATGCTATATAGATATGGTATCAATAGATGATCGTATCATCAAAGATGAATCACAGAGATGAACCCCTTCAGAAGTTGAGCTTGGCCCTATTCAATGCTGAGGACATTAATGCTATGGAGCTCTTACGCACTCAATGCTGAGGCCATTAATGCTCGAGGCATCAATGCTGAGGCATTAATGCTGAGCATCAAATATCGAGTGTGTGAGTGTAAAGGTGTAGAATAGTCGTACCACACGCTAAGTGTGTGTGGTGTAGTGTATTTGTTCGTATTCGTTGGTTAAATTAAGTGTCTAGTCATAGAGAATGTAAAAATTTAAATAATTTGTGTTATAAGACAAAAATACACTAACATTGAGGTGACAACCATCAAAAGTATGAACTGTGTATTTATATAAGATACAGAAATCAAATCCTCATATTAACCGTTAAAATAACTTAGGGGTAAGACAACCCATATTAGGGAATATTCCTAGGCTCAGTGGGGATGCTAAGAAAAGGCTTTGAAAAAAGTTGGCATCTAATACCGTTGGCGAGCTATGTCCGGCACTCACTTGAGGCACTATGTGGCACTCACTTTGGCACTCATTGGCCTCACTCGGCACACTCATTGGCACCAATGCGGCACCTTTTTGACTCACTTGGCTACTCCCTGCACTCACCTTGGCACTATCTAATAGCTCATATGAAACACTGATATGAAGGAAAATTGCCCTAGGTACTTCTTACGGGTGAATTAGAGGAACCATCAAAGCCATCAAGTTAGCATTGTGGTGACAAATTGAACCCACTGGGTATACGTCTACAAAAGTGGCAAGGAAATTAAGTGAACTCGACACACTATCTATTGGTTCAAACAAAGGTAAGACCGTATCCCAAAAATAAGGGCTAAGGAGCCCCCTATTAAAGAGAAAGCCTCAAAAAAATTATCCAGTGCCACGTGGGTCCAACATTGACGCCAGCGGGTATAGGCTTAAAGGTAAAAATGGAGACCGAAATATCATGGTTCAAAAAGTTATTGCCACCATTTTACCAGGAAAGGTCAGTTTGAAAATATATTTTGACCTGGATTAGGCTAAATACAAAAGTTTTGAAGGATATCAAAAAATACAGGGCTGAGGCCCCTAAAGGAAGATCAAAAATTTTACCGGTTGTGAGCCGTCCAAAAAATTGACCCATGGATATACCAAAAGGGTTGGTCGAAAAATTTTTCCGGTGGCACAAGAATTGACGCCATGGAAGACGCAACGGGTAGGCCAAATTTACCGTGGGCTAATCCCAAAATTTGAGACCCATGGTATCCTGGCAAGTGTGGTGCAAACAAGGGTAAAGACACAAAAATAGGCTTAAGAGACCCCTCCCCTTAAAAAGGAAAGATCAAAAAAATTACCGTGGGAGGGGCAAAATGGTTAGCCAGAAAAAATGGGGGTCGCGAAATTACAGGGGTAATAACGTACACGGTTTTGCTGACTGCATACCGTTTGGCGCACTACCTTTCTTTCCGAAAGGGTGCTAAAAATTAGGGTTGCCAAAAAATTAGGGTTCCTTCAAAAAATTAGGGTTTTCTCAAGCAAAATTTAGGTTGCCCGCAAAAATTAGGTATTCATGCAAAAAAATTTGGGGTTACTAAAAAAAGGTCAAGGTCAAAAAAGGTCAAGGTCAAAAAAGGTCAAGGTCAAAAAAGGTCAAGGTTAAAAAGATTCAAGGTCAAAAAAAGAAGTCAAGGTGCGGCCCGGATCAAGGCTGCAAGGCCCAAAAGGGTCAGGAGGGTCAAGGTCAAGGTCGTATAGCTCAGGTAGGTGTAAGGGCGGTATGCACAGGTAGGTTGCCCTCAAGGTCCTAGGATTTCCTGCGAGGGTCAAGGCCCAAAAAGGTCAAGGGCAGGTAAAAATTGGCTCAAAAAAGGTCACGGTCGAAAAAAAGGTCAGGTAGGTCGTTCAGGTAGGTTTGTTTTTCCGTTTGTGTGGTTTTTTCGTCTGGGTGGGTTTTTCGTTGGTGGGGTGGGTTTTTCGTTTACCAATATGTGTTCTCTACTACTGATGATGATGATATATATATATATATATATAATTATATAATATATATAATATATATAGTATATAGTAATAGTATATATATTATAATAAGTGATATATATAATATATATATATATATATAATAATTATATATATATACACTATATATAAATATGTATATAATATATATATAATAGTATATATATAATATAATATATAATATATATATATATATATATAATATATATTAATATATATATATATATATATATATATATATATATATATTATATATAATATATATATATATATAGGTTAAACTTTGAGCAAAAGACAGTTTTTGACATTTTGGATTTCTTCATTTTTATAGGAAAAAATTTTGAGCAACATTTATATAAGAAGAATATTGACTCAAATATACTATATATATAATTACTTTTCAAACTTTTCAAAAGTACGTGTTGTAGCAAATAGGCAACATTTTATTTTATTTTTTAAATAAAATGGCATTTAGGTATTATCCTTTAATCATTCACATATGTGATGCTAATGCTATAGAAGTCCTTTCGTTGTTGTTTAAAAGTAGAAAGGAATTGCAAGTTCTGGACACATAGTATGTTGAATATGTATTTTCAGGTGGAATTTTTTTTATATGCTATCTTCCAAACGGAAGATATAAAAAAAAATTATTAATAGTATATAAAATACTACTACTACTACTACTACTACTACTAACTACACTACTACTACTACTACTACTAATAACTATCTCTGACTACTAAATTATAATAATAATAATAATAATAATAATAATAATAATAATAATAATATAATAATAATAATAATAATAATAATAATAATAACAACACTAGTCAACAAAGAATTAGTCCCAGGACAAAGAATACCTGTTTTTTATATGTTTTTTCGTAAAGAATTCAAAAATAGTGTAAATTTTTCTTTATCATGCGCAGTTTGTTAAGATTCACGATTATCCCTCAAATTTCCCTCCTAAATTCAAGAAAATAATCAATTAAGCTTTAAAATTTAAAGCGAACTACTTGAAAAAATCTATAGAAATCATAAATCTATCAATTTTGACAACCTGTCATTTAGTCACCGAGGGTTGCAAACATTGAATCAGAGTATCATTTCGCTGTCAGTTGTCATTTGCCAGTTCTATGCCTATGCTGCTTTTCGAAATAAATGTGGTGGTACTATTAAATAATATTTCTTAGTATATATATATATTATTTATATAATATATATATATATATATATATATATATATATAATTTATATATATATATATATATATAATTATTCATATATATATTATCCTAATATTTCCACTTCCCTCTCATCATATGATGTGGCATTAGGTCATGTACATAGTATTAATAATTAATATTAATAAAGAAAACACTCGTTATTATTTAAAACCTTTGAATTTTATCTATTTTAAGTTTATAACATCGAGTTGTGCAATAAATAGTAAAGTGTAGTGAATAAATGTAGGGAGGAGGTTATTTTTTAAAATGAAAAACTTAGAATGTTTAGTAATAAAAAAATACTATGTTATGGGTTATGCAGAAAGAGCAGCTTTTGTTTGTAGAGTAGAATTTTGAGTAGACTTATGTACATGGCTAAGAGAATTGGAGTGTGAAAAGCAGTAAGTCAAAGGAACAGGAAGAGAAAGAAAGAAGGCGATCCCAATGCGTTGGAGAGAGAGAGAGAGAGAGAGAGAGAGAGAGAGAGAGAAGAGAGAGAGATCAGACAGACAGACAAGACCCAGTATGACAGACAGAGAGAGAGACAGAGAGAAACAGAGAGACAGGCAGACAGTGGGGAGAGCAGAGGAGGAGAGAGAGACAGACGGTTCACTTTTTCATAATGCAAGAAGACTGTATAGAACAATCAAATTGTTTTTGCTCAATATATGCGAGGATTAACATTCAAGTCTCACAACAACGGCATTTTACGCCATTGATTAGGAAGTGCTATGAACTTTTCAGCCGAAGTATATTTCGGCTGCAAAGTGGGTGAACAAGATAAAATGTGGGCCCCTCATGTCTGTTGTGCAACCTGTATCAAGCTTCTTAATGGATGGGGGAAGGGTTCACGCCATATGCCTTTTGCCATACCTATTATTAAGAGAGAATCCAAAGATCACACTTGTGATTGCTACTTTTGCATGAACGATATTCGTGGTATAACATCAAAATCCAAGTATCCTAATTTACAATCTGCTATGAGACCAGTACCTCATAGTGAAGACTTACGACCCACCCAAACAAATGGCACTAAGTGATGACGAGGAAAGAAACAGAAAACTTAGACCAAACATTTCAGCCTATTTGTTCTTTAAGTGAACCAATTTTGTTGAGTCAGGCAAAGATTTGAATGATCTTGTGCGTGATTTACACTTGTCAAAAAAGGAAGCTGAACTCCTTAGTTCAAGGTTAAAGGGATGGAATCCTTTTCTCAAAAAAGAGACTAAAGTTTGCTTTTATCGTGACAGGTATTGTGGTTTCGAGAGGTTTTTCTCACTTGAGAACGGCATAGTGTATTGTAATAATGTATATTCTTTAATGGAGGAATTTTGCAACACTTATAACAAGCATGATTGAAGCTTGTTTATTGAAGCTTCAAAAGGAAGGTTGAAAGCAGTTTTGCTTCACAATGATAATGTGTTTCCCTCTGTTCCCCTTTCACATGTACCTTATATGAAGGAAACATATGAGAGTATGAAGCTTCTGTTTGTAAAAAAATAAGTATGAGGATCATAAGTGGAATATATATATCGTGATCTGAGGTCGCGTCACTTTTATTTGGAATGCAGCTGGGTTATAGCAAATTTTCTTGTTTTCTTTGTAAGTGGGACAGTCGGGATAAGACAAATCATTATCAGAGGAAAGTGTGGCCCAACGATCTCTTGACTCCATGAGAGAAAAATGTCATCAATCCTCCATTTGTTGATTCTAATAAAATTTATCTGCCTCCCTTGCATATTAGACTAGGATTAATAAAAAAATTTCGCCAAAGGTATGGATAGAACTGGAAATGGATTCACATATTCAAGAACTAATTTCCAAGAATAAGTGACGCTAAAATCAAGGAAGGTATTTTTATTGGGCCACAGATTAGGGAGCTAATGTACAACCAATACAGTTTGAGAAAAGAGACTTAATGATGATCCTGATAAAAACACTAGCATAGCTGTCATATTTAAGAAAGTTTGTAAGAGACTTAATTTTGGGGAACCTAACAAAGCAGGAAGAATCTATTATGACATTGTGAAAGAGCTGCTGGCATCATACAAGTCCTTTGGATGTAAAATGAGCCTAAAAATCCACTTCCTCGACTCTCACTTGGACTTCTTCCCTGAAAATTTTGGGGCAGTCAGTGACGAACACGGCGAGAGGTTGAGTTTGGGGGGTTCATTACCTACCCAAGTTAGGTCTTTGGTCAGGGGAAATTATATTACGTGTATTTCCTAACCTAAGTAGCATAAAGTGCAAAGATTATCTAATCTCGATAACAAGCCCTTCTGTTTAACTCATTTGCAAATTCTAACCACCGTGAACATTC